>PVJX010002480.1:0-60533 GCA_004027295.1 Dolichotis patagonum | reverse complement strand
GCGGCTCCGTGCTCCTGAGGAGGAATTCTAGCAGACGGGGCCTGGAGCAGCTCCTGAGGTAGGTCCCCCACCTGGCCCAAGGTGGATGCCCATGGTGCTGCCATGCATGGGGGCACCCACTTCCCTGGACTGGGCCTGCTGAGCTAGGCCAGTGATGTGGGGCTGCCCTGGCCTTGCTCCTGCCGGCGTCAGGTCCCAAGGGTACCAAGCTGGTGGTGAGCACGTGCGCTGGATGGAGCACGAGGCCATCACCTCCCTAGGCCCTGGCAGTGCATCCTCCTCCTCCTCCTTCCACCTGCGTGGCTGTCTCTACTCACAGGCCTTCACGATCCCTGGGACAGAAAACAGGGCCTCAGGGATGATTGCTGCTGGCCGCGGGGGAACCATCAGTCACCCTGCTTTACAGATGATGGCACTGGACTCGCAGCCACAGACACCAGCCACCTTGGTGTCCAGGCCTGTGTGGGAGGCACCGCTGCCTGATGAGTGCTTGAGCCCTGGAATCCCGGCTTGCTGGCTGCTGGCTCTGAGCCAGTGCAGAGTTCTCTCTCGGCCTGTTTCTTCCTCTGTAAAGCACCGGTGTGGTGGTACCTTCCTGGTAGGGTTGTGGTGAGAGCAGAGATACCAAAGGCCCTGAGGCCCTTCAAAGCTGAGACAAGATGGGCTCAGCACCACTGCTCCCGGTCAGCTTCTCTGAGTCACTTGCATTGCACGTCTTCCTCTTCAACCTTCCAGACTGCAATGCCACCTCCTCCAGGAAGCCTTCCATGGTCCTCCCTGGATGGGAGAGCAATCTTCTGCCAGCCTGGTGTATTTTCTTCCTGGCTCCTTCCAGACCAAACATCTCTCAACATCCCCATGTTCAGCCCTTGTCCTCTGTGGTGAGCCTAGGGATACAGATAGGGACATAGGGGTCTGCTGAACAGAGCCTGAGTAGCCTGGAGTGTACCAGCTCCTGCTTGCTGGGGCCATGAAGATGTAGTGAGATGGCCTTCTCATGCCGGTACAGTCCTAGCCCGGGACAAGGTAGCCCTGCTGGTAGACTCCCTGCAGTCGCACTTGCCTTGGGCCCCATGAGCCCCTTCTCCTGCTCCTCAAGGGCTCAGTTTCAGGCTGCCCAAGACTCTCACTTTCCAACTCCTGGCCCTGTGGGATATGTCTCTAGTCCCCCCCTCCCCCCAGTACTCTGGGGAGCTCTGCGGCCTGGGAATTGAGTGGCTGGCATAAGACCCCTGGCTCACCAGTGACACCTAACAAATGGGGAAACTGAAGCCTGAGAGGCAAAGAACAAAGCACCCTGGGTGTTGACAGAGCCAGATGGGCCTGGATGTGTGTCTGCACCCCCATGCCCTGGCCATGAGCATCTGTGAGCTGGGACTTTGGCTGTGCCCTGTGCCCTGTGTCAGGCCACTGCCTGGCTACCCAAGGGCCTGCACCCATAGCCTGGCCTTCAGCTGGAGTGGAGGCAGACAAGTTGCTGGCCAACAGTGGACAGAGGCAGGAGGGGCTGACCCTTTGAGCATGGGAGGGAGGCAGGGAGCACAGCAAGGCCTTGTGGAGACCCAGTGAAGCACATTTGTCTGCAGTGGTGAGCTTGGCAGTGAGCAGTGTGAGGGGCTGCTCACGTACATGTGCTGACCTTCACAGCCTCAAAGCCCCTGATCCTCAAAGGGTGCAGACTACCACATATAGCCATCATCATGCATGCTACCACCTGGGACAGTGACAGCCACTACCCGAGCTCCATGACCACAGTTTGCATCTCTACAGCATGCAAAGATTTCCACTTCCCCCATCTCCAGCAGACAGATGAGAAAAACTTGGCCCTGTCAAGCAGATGAGAAAACCAGGCTCAGAGACATTAAACAACTGCAACTCGCCCCAGGTCACCCGGTAGACAGCGGTGAACTGCTTCCCACACCCACCCTTTCTCTCCAGACTTCTCTCCTGGGGACCCTGACTTACTGCCATGCCAGGGTATAGAGATTTGCCCATCCTTTCTGAGACATGCTCCAAAAGGGCCTGCTGGGCACCAGCAGCAGCCAGGTATAGATCAGATCCAGTAGAAGCACACTAAGAGGATGCAGTAGCCCACTGGAAAAACGTGTCTTCCACTTGCCCGCTCTCCCTGCCTAAATCTTGGTGTGAGCAGGAACTTAGCATAGAGCCACCAGACAGCACTTCTTCCAAGCCATCTGTTCCCAGCCTCTGCGGGCACAGGCTTTAGGCTGTCAGGGCAGATCCAGGGGCTGGCAACCCTGCTAGATGCCAAGCTCTTCCCCTTCCAGGTATGGGGCATTTGCCTCGCCCCTGGTGAGTCAGACCCTATTAGGCACTGCTTAGGCCAGCCAGGCGTAAGGGTGGTCAGGAGACCCCAAGGTGACCTCCTCTTCTCAGAGGTCGCCCAGACTTTTGGCCACTTTCCTGGTCCTGTGGCACCCAGAGAGCTGGCTTTGCAAAGGGAGTGAGCTTGCTGAAACACCTTGTAGCTGGCACCACGCCAAGAGGCTGCACTGCAGACACCCGGTCTGGCACTTGGCCCCCAGTCCTGTGCCCACTCCTCAGCAGAGGCTCACTGGGTGACAGGAGCCTTTGCCTTGCTGGTCTCAGGCACACATCCTGCCAGACCCACAGCCTGCATCCATGGCTCTAAAGCCCTCAGGCAGGCATCCATCCTGGGCACCTAGTCCAGGGGACTCTGGGGACTCCAGTGTGGCCAGCAGGGCAGGGGATGAGGCTAGTGGCCTGTTGGGCTGGCCCCTAGGGGTGGGGAAGCTAGGCCTCCAGGCTACCGTGTCCAAGGGGGTGTGGCCACCAGGCCCATCCAGGCCTGAGATCCTGGGGGTGGGGCGGCCCCCACCCTGGCAAGGCTGGGCATCTGGTGGGTAGCATGCTACAGGCTCAGGAGTCTGTTGGCCAGAGCCTGTCTGCCCAGAGCCCAGCCGAGCCAGCAGCAGGGGGTACAGGGACCGAGTGGCCCAGCCCCCTGGGCAGGGTGTCAGGGCCAGAGCCCAGAGGACGGAGGTTCCGGCTCCAGTCCCAGCCGGCAGATCAGAGCTGGGCAGTCGGGCAGCAAGCAGCGACCAGGGAACCTTGGGCACCCAGGCACTTGTGTACCCGAAGCTGCATCCAGAGTCCAGAGGAGGCGCCCTGAGGGCTGGCATGCCTGGAGGGGCATTGCTCCCAGGGACATTTCGTCAGTCTTAGAGTGGCTCAGCAGAGGACCGCGCTGGGGGCTGACTACGGAGGTCTCCAGAGGGCAGGTGGGCATGGGGGCTGCCAGGGGTTGGTGGAGGGCTTGGGAGTTAGAATGTTCTGTGGCCCTGGGTTGGAGGTAGGGAGAAAGGGGTGGTGCTCAATCCTCAGATGGCTGCTGTGTGGGGTCAGACCTAGTCCTTTCCTCGTAGGACCAATGTGTGGGATGCTGCCCAGGGAGGTGACAGTGTGGCTATGAGGTCAGCTGATGTCTAAGATAGGCAAGAAGGTGTCCAGGCTGGAAATGCTGGTACCCAGGATCCAGGATGCCAGGGGCCCCGGGAGCTATGAGGGGTCCCTCTTAAGGGTGTGCTCTACTGGGTGGAAAAAGAAAAAAGATGGAAAAGTGAGAAAAAAAATGAGACGGCAAGAAGACCAAGGATGGTAGGGGAAGGGACAGAGAGCCAGTAGGACAGAGGCAGAAGTGGGAATCTGGAGGAGTGTTAGAAGGGGCAGACCAGGGTGCAAGAGAGAAGGAACGAGTGGGGTCCCTGGTGCCATTGTCATTGGGCAGGAAGGTCTCCTGTTGTCTCCCCTTGGCAAATAGAAATCAAGGCCCTAGGAGACCAAGCAGGATGGATATTGGCACTGGCTGGACCGCTCCTGGTCCCTTGGAACAAAAATGAAGAGGAAGAGAAGGGAACAGGGTTGGTGGAGAATGGCGCAGAGCCCACAAGAAAAGGATGATGGTGGAGGAAAGGAGGAAGGGAAGGAGGGCCCAGGGCAGGAGGAAGCAGGAGGGCAGCAGAGGCTGGTTTTCTCCGGATAAGGGTGGGATTGATGCACTTGGACTGGGCCGCCTGAGTAGGACCCTGTCCTGACTCCCAGGCTGGAAGCTCTCCTGTCCTGGCATAGCTTGGTTCCCTCAATCTTGGTTTTCAGGGGCTGAGGGGTCAATCTCATCGTTACACTGACCCCCTTGGCCTTCCGGGACACTTCCCTTCTGATCCACATCTTGCCCATCATGGGGGTGCGGGGAGCGTCCAGGCTGCTGCTTGGTGCCTACTTTGTCCCATTCACCGTGTCTCTTCTGCTCCAGCCCCTGGTCTCGGCCAGGACTCAGGTCAAAGGACCAGAGCAGGTTGTCAGAACAACCCTCAGTTGCTGTGACATCCAGGGAGTTGTCATCTCCCATGACACCCTGAGGCTGGCCCTTGGTCCTACATTTGTGCAGAGTAGAAAGTGAGGCTTGGGGAGGTGGAAAGGCTCACCCACTGCCCCAGGGCAGGAGGGGGTCCGCAGCCTAGGGGCACAGGGCTGGGAAGCCTCACATTGCTTCTCGGTGTGCCAGGCTGTAGAGGGTAGGGCACCCAGAGACCCCACAGGAGGCCAAGGCTGGTCAGGGCTCCAAGGGTCAGACACGGTGAGGCTGGAGCAGGAATGTTGAGGTGCCCTAGGGGCAGGGCTGGGAACAGACACTGGGGGAGCTGAGCCTCCTGGAAGTATACTTTTTCTCCTCTGGGTCCCACCCCATGAACAGCCAGGCTAGATCGCGTGGGGGACAGGACGCATCTGGGAAGCATCTGCGGGCACAGCCGTGAGCCGGTGCCTTTGGGAAGAGGTGGATCTGGGCACACCGGCCAGAGAGGGAAGAGGAGGGATGGCAGAGCCCAGGCCGGTGCCAGCCACAATCGCGTGCCAGGGAACGTGCCAAGCCTCGCCTTGTGAGCACCGCAAGTGCTCTGCCAGGGCAGGCTGCCACCAGAGCCACCCAGTGTGGAAAGGAGACAAGGCATTGCGACCCTTCACCTCCTCCCCCACGAGGTCGGCAGGCATGAACAAGGCTGGAGCTTGCTGATGGCGGCGCGAGGGTGCTGAGAAAGTCTCCAGGGCTGCCGTGTACTTGGCCCAGCCCCTGCGGCGTTGTGGTCAGTGACACGGAGAGCAGAAAGACTCACGAATGTAGTATACAGAATGAGCCATGAGAGAGAGGGAGTGCTAGCCCAGGGCCAGAAGGAGCTGCAGTCACACGGGACCCAACCAGCAAGAAGAACTGGGAGGAGGGTGAGGCTCTGACTTCCAAGCTTAGGCCCCGAGGGGCAGGCCTGGCTGAGCAGATGGGGCCAAGATGTAGAAGAGTCACAGTACCAAGGCAAGGAGACTGTCGGCACCAGACTCACCATGGAACACATCATAAGAGGTAGGGCACTCTGACCAAGGGAGGTGATGGGCTGGCCAGTGGGAAACTCGGCTCAGTTCTGGGCCCCACTTTGAGGGCAGAGTGAACAGACTCTGGCTCAGTTTCTGAGGGAAGTGTGAGATAGACAGGCTGGCACATGGGGGATGAAGGCATCCACGTTTCCAGTCTCACTGAGTCCTCAGGGTCCTGCAGAGACCATCTGTAGGCTCCTACAAGGAAGACGTCTCGGGCCTGTCTGAAATTTAGGGTCTGCTAATGGGACAGCACCCTTTCCAAGGGCCTCTGGGCAGAGTGAGGGGTTGTCCAGTGGCGTGGTTGGTGTGAAGGGCAGGCCCGGGCTGCGGTCATCTACCTGGCACTCAGTGGTCTCCCAAGAAGTAATGTGGTCCCAGGATGATTGTTGTAACAACTCTCGGGGTGCAAGCATCACAGGGGCTGGGAGCAGTGGCCATCAAGGGAAAGACTCTCCCCAGCCTCTCTCTCCTGAGTGGGCATTTAGTCCAGAAAGGTAGTGGGCAGGTGGTAGGCAGCAAGGGAGTGGTGAGCAGCCTCAGTTTGGGTGGGGGAGGGGCAGGTTTGGGACTGGGTGCGTGTGGGATGCAGGAGGTTGCGGGTAGGAAGAGGACCCCAGGGGTAGAAAGGCTGGAGCAGCTGAGACTGAGCTGGAATGTGCTGAGGATCAGGGTCACAGGGAGCAGGGGCTGTGTCTCTGGGCTCTAGGAGGACTGGAGTCAGCTCAGGCTGTGGGGTACCTGCCCTGTCCGCCAGCCCTGCCCTCTCCAGCACCCTGAAGCCATGGCCCTTGTAGATGTCTCCCAGATGCCTCCTGTGCATTCACTCACTGCCCCATCCTGGGGCAGCTTCTCCCCATCACCATGTCCCCCAGCAGCATCTCACGGGCACTCTCTCCCCGAGGACATGTCACGCCAGCCTCCCTCCTCAGAGGGACAGAAAAGGAGTCTCCCCTATGCCCCCCACCAGGTGCACCGCGGGGGTCGGCAGCTCTGCCTTTGGCCTCTCTAAGATGGCTGAGGGCTTGGGGAAATTCAGCGTTTTGAGGGTCCCTAGTATCCTTAAAAAGGCAAAACTAGAGAAGGAGAAGTGGGAGGAAGGAAGGCGCTGGAGCAGGCAGTGAGAAGGAGAAGGGGTGAGGCAGATTGTGATGGGGAGCCGGATGCAGTCCTGGTAGGGGCTGGAGTGGAGCCTGTGGGGCAGGCAGTATCATAAGGGAACCGGGGAGCCCAGCCAGGGCTGGGCCAGGCAGGTTGCCCACTCTTCTTGCTGGTGCTGAGACCCTAGGCCTGGCCCTACTCTCCTGGACTCTGCAGCTAGAAAGTGGGTGGGGGGAGCTGCCAGCAGGACGAGAACTGAGTGTAGCGACCAAGTGACCCAGGGATGGGTTGGATCTGGAGCTGGCACAGAGAATGCCAGGGCCAATGTTCTGAGGGAGGTCAGGTGAGGCAAGAGGCCGGTGGGGGGCCGGGGAGAAGAGGGTTGCTGGTGACCGGACTCTGCCTGAGCCCATGGAGGAGGGAGGTGGCAGATCCTGGCAGGGCCTCTCATCCTTGAGCTCTAGGCAGTGGCCAGCAGGGAAGACTGCAGAACTAGCTGAGCTTCCTCGGTTTTGGGAGTTCTGGGTGGAAGCAGTGAGGGGCCTCAAACAGGGAGAAGATGCTTGCGGGGACCACACAGGCTGTAAAAGCGGCAAAAGGCTGGGGGGAGGGGCTGCTCTCTGATTGCACTGCCTTGCTTGAGACAAAGCCCTACGGGCTGTCTGGCCTTTTTACCAGAGAGCTTTTCCTATCCAAAGGGCTCAGAGCAGGGCTGCTGCTTGCCCATAGTGCACAGCGCCTCCTCCTGGCTTGACGGAGGGAGCCAGAAGTCCGAATTCCTGCAGAAATTCCTCGCAGCTCTTCTCTGGCTGTTGTTCTGGTTGTTGTAGGTACCACAAGGTCATGTATGGGGAACACATTGCAGGGTGAGCCTCCCCTGCTGATCCTTAAGAGTGTAGGCTGGTTCTCTATGCTCTGCACGCAGGTGTCCAGGCAGGTTCCCAGATGGGACGGCCCACCAAGGCCACAAAGAACCAAGGGTGGGGTGAGAGGCATGCAAGTCTGGCTGGGCCCTGCCCTGATTTGGTCCAGCAACCCCAGAGATCTGGGGTCTCAACACCAGTAAGAGAAGTGGAGATAGGAGACTCAGTCCTGCCTATCCTCAGCACACCCTGGGCAGAGGTACCTCTTATTTCCCCAGGGTGAGTGTGCACCCTCTGGAATCCCCCATTCTGGCCTCTATTAGCTCTTCTACCTGCTGATCTAGTCCTCCCTTTCCCTGGGTAGGGGGCACTGGGTGTCCAGTTGGACCACCATTTTCTCCACCCAACAGACCTTCCCACTAAGGTCTCATCCCAGGTCACCCTAAGGATGGCCCTAGGCTCTACACTCCCTTCTCCCCTCCCACCAGCCCTCTGCAAGCCAGCCAGATGCTCCTGGCTCTGTATGTGCTTCTTTCCTCCCTGCTCAGAACCTTCTGTGGTTCCCATAGCCTCCAGCTTAGCTGTTCTATACTTTGTGACCTTCCCAAGGCCTGCCCCTTATCCCTAGGATCTTATGTTCCTCTGGGCCATCCCCTCGATGAATAACCCTGAGGAGGTCACAAGAGACTTGACCATGTGCATTGATTGCACAGTGGTGGGGCTGGCCACTGGGCATGCATTAGCGCCTATGGTCCGGATAGATGGGGATACTGAGGCCTGAGGGGCTGCTGATGGTCCAGGTTTCCAGGCACTTGGGGGAGGCAGTCTGGGGACCTGAACCACCTGACTCCTGAGCTCTCCTTTCCACCTGTATGAACAACCTGCCCATGTTAGAAGCAGCATTGGGTGGGACATTGTCCTTGGTGGCATCTGAGGGAGACCTGAAGGGCTGTGCCCGGGCCAGGAGGGCATGGTATCCCTAGGCTCTCTAGCTTAGCTCCTCTTGGTCACCTCAGACCAGCTCAGGTTGCTGCTACCAGCATCCTTCCAAGGCTTCCCACCCCAGGCCTGGTGGGACCAGCGACAGCAGGGTCCAGTGTCACCACCACCAGGAAGGCCTCCTGGCTCATGCTACATGCTGGACTTTGCTCAGTGTCTCCCCACACCGAGCACCCTGAGTTCCACCTCACACAGAATAGACACCATGGCAGTTCTGGGGGCTGCTGCCCTGACCCTCTGCCCATACCAGCCCTCACTTTTCCCTTCCAGTCCCTCTTGCCTAGACCCTCCCCCATATCAGCCTCACTGGCCCTGCTCAGCACCCAGGTCTGCCCCTGTGGGCCTTAGGGACCGCACCTTTTGGCTCTGCACACTTGGTGGCCCCCCCATCTCTGTGGCCCGAGGGTCCTTGCTCAAATTCAAGGTCACTTTTCCCCTACAAGCAACTCATCATGAGACTTCCCTGGACAGTGGGGCAGGGTCTTGCCCCATATGTCCCTCTCACTCACCATCCCATGACAACAGGAAAAAGGTTGTCCCCCAACCCCTCCACACCTAAGATAACATAGACACCAGGGAAGCGGTGACACAGAGAGGGCCCATCCTAAATGGTGGGCTGGACCAGGCTCTAGTGTGCTCACCCCAGCTCTCCTGCCCACCTGTATCAGTGCCCGCCTGCTGGCCCTGGGATTTCTGTTTCAGGTTTACCCACTGTCTCCCCAGCGAGGGTGACAGCTGGGCAGGCCACATCTTCGACCTGTCTTGGCCTGCCCCAGGGATGGGACCCTGGCTTTGAACCGCCACAGAGCCTGTCAAAGGTTTCAGGACTGGCATCATCCTGTGTTGCAGGAGGCCAATGCTGGCCTCCTGCAGCCACCTTCTCCTTGGTATCCTGGGCAGACTCTGGTCTTTGCCCCTTGCTTGTGAATGTCTTGGGTTGGGGCACTGGAGCCAGCACCAGGGGAGGCCTTCACATGGGTTCATTTCCTCTTTGCTCTGTTTCTCCACCTAAGGGTTCTGTGGTCTTTTGCAGGGCCACAGCACATGAGATCTCAGAAGGGTGGGCTCATGAGAATAACAGACACCGTGGTAGTCTCAGGAAGCCCCAGGTTTCCTGATCACCTCTAGGCCAGTGGTGTCCAGCAGACTTACAGTAGGAAGGGTTAGGGTTAGGGTTAGGGTTCCCTACAGGCAGCCTAAAGAAGTTGACCCACCACACACATGCACCTCCTTGCTTTGGTTCCTGGCCCCAGCTGAAACCTCAGCTCTCCACAGGACAGGGAGCAAACCCTTCAGCTGACCTTTTAGAGATCGCTGGACTGGTCAGCAACCTGAGCTGCCTGTAGGGGGCAGAGTTGAGATAGGGATGGAGGCCTGAGCCCCTCGGGGGAACTCTGAGGGAGGACAAAGAAGGTGGGCGGCTGAAAGGACTGGATTTAAAATGGCTATCCTTGGACCCTGATGGAGACTAAGGGGGGTTGGATGGATAAGGGGGCAGCAGAGGAGCTAGAAGGGGGACTGGTGTCCCCAGAGGGAGATAGCAGGCAGTAAACATGGCCACAGGGGCCACCTTGAGCTGTGGGAGCCCCACTCAGAATAGGGAGCAGCTTAGGGGTCTGTACACACTGCTGTGCCTGCGTGAGGACCGAGCTACAGCCCCAGCCCTGGGATATTGTGGGTGCAGGGGGACAGGGCCCCAAGTCCTGGCCCCTTAGGCTGAGCCCCAGGCCACAGAGCCAGAACAGACAGGAAATGGCCTGACTGCATTTGCACAGGAACACCAAATCCCTCGCAGCTGCACTCAGCCGGGCCAGGGCCACGGGCGGGGCGGCCATCGCCAGAGCCCTGACAGCCCGTGGAGCGTGCCAAGGGGTCTGGGCCGCTGGCCGGGGGGCGCCTTTCCCAGGCCAGAGGCCCCCACCCCACCCCAGGAGAGCCACCCCCTTTCAGTTCCCAGAACGGAGCCCAGCTGTGGAATAGTGAGGGGGTGAGGTCATGGGGAGGGGGCCCGCATTACTCATATCCTGGGGCAGGCGGGAAGGGAGGAGGCAGGGGAAGGGGCCCCCGGGCCTCTTGTCCTCACTTGCTGGGTCAGGAGCTGGGGGACAGCGGGATTTCTCCCCAGTTTGGGGCTTGAGGGAGACACTGGGAGATGATGCCTACCCTGAACCCCACTCTGTCCGGGGAGGGCTAAGTGGGGGTAACCTTCAAGGGGCCCAGCTCCATGAGATGTTCCCAGAAAACACACCTTGGCCTCCTGCCAGGCCCAGCTCCACTGTTGTCCGGGTGATGTGGAAGAAAACAGTAAATAGTGAGGTGGGGGGCACCCGGAGGAATCTAAGAGGGGGCCGAGGAGGCCAGGACCTGCCACTTCATGATCCTCTATCCCCAGGCCTACGTCTACACTTGGTCGGTGCTGTCCTCAACACGGGTGCACGCGTGTTGTGTGCACATGTGTAAGCCTGTAGGTGGGTATGTGTGCCCTTGTGAGCACCCGGAAAACATGTGTGTGCTTGTCTGTCCTGCCCACGTGAGACCTGGGCACAGCAACATGGGCCCCATGACTGTGTCGTTGTCTCTGATGGGGTCCTCAGAGGCTTGCACACATTCGTGCTTTTGTCGGCCCCCTAAATCCAGTAGAGAGGACAAAGGCCCTTGGCCCCATGAAGAGAGATGTGCCACATAGCGGGCCCCAGGCCAGCCCAAAGATGGAGTTGAGGCACAATTACATGCCCACTTGGGCAACACGCACACAACTGCCACTTGCACATGCACAACCATGCTGCTCGTGCTGCCCCAAAACCCAGAAATGGGAACAAAACCCATGTCCTACTGATCACTCCCCAGAAGTGGGAACAAAGCCTCCTACCCATCCTGCTCTGCTCCCATCATCCATTTGGGGGGCTATTGGTATGCATGGGCACAGGAGAAGGACCTGGGCCACAGGCTCAGCCCACAGCCCCCGGATGAATATGTCCAGCAGGCCCTGCTGGCTGTGGAACTGGGAGGCCAGCCGCATCTGCCAGGTGATGGGAGCCAGGTGTGGGGAATTAAGGGCTTCCTGGGGCTGGAAGTTGAAGGCCCTTTGAGGAAGAAGCAGACGGTTTGGGGTGCAGAGCTTGAGCGGGTGGGCAGGTTGCGGCTGGAGTCCCATGTGGCTGCAGCGGGGGGAGCAGGCCCCGCACTGGAGCCTGTGGAGAGGCCTGGCTTTCGTCTGAGAGGCTTAGGGGAGACCTGGAGAGATTAGATCATGTGCTGGCAAGGATGCCTGGCCAGGGGACTGAGGCCCAGAGGGGAGTGGGCTGTGGGGTCATGCGGCGGACACTGGCAGGAAGGACTGAGACCCCAGCAAGGAGACCCAGCCCTGTACCAGCTCTAGCCTAGCTCCCTGAGCCTGGGGGCAGTGAGAACCAGAGACCCTGGCCTCCCCTAGCCAAACTGGGAGGGGGCCCAGGATGGCCAAAGCCTATAGTGTCTGCTGGACACCAGTGACTGGAGATCTGCTGGTCAAGGGCTCTGGATTCTGGGCCCAGGCCATTCTGTGTCTTTCCCTATCTTCCCCCAGCCCTGGGGTGAGGGGCCTCAAGAAGGCTGGTCTGTGGGTGCTCTGAGGGCAGCAGCTCTTCCTGCCTCAGTTTCCTCACCATGGGGAACAGTTCAGGAAGACTCCACAGAGTGCTCAGAGATGAAGTTGGGGTGCCAGGAAAAGCCCCCAGAAATGGGATGAACATGAGCAAGGTGGGGCTAGGATGAGGACTGAGGTAGAGACAGGGTGTGCCCTGCCAGGCACCTCTTCACCCTCAAACCCCAGACAAGAGTCACCTCCTCTCAAGACAGAATGGAGTACCCTGGTCTGGTAAGGTGAGGCAGGTTGCCTGCATGGTCATTTGTCAGGGTTGCTGATAAGGGCCAACACTCCCTCCTGGACCCCCTCTGAGCCAAAGTCACACTGCTCTAGGTCCTGCCTCTGGTAAGGTCCAAGAACAACAGATTGGTGGAAAAAGGCAGATGGTCTCTGGTGCTCTTCTGTCCCCAGTTGAGTCCTGGATCCTCAACCAGGACCAGAGACACCTTTACAGCAGCTTTGCATGACCTAGATTGGTAAACTGAGGCCTAAAGTGCTAGTCCAGGGTGTGGGCTCACCCACCTTCACCATGTGGCACCCTGTCTTGGCCCTGGTATGATTGTTTTTCTGTTCCCCAGGCTCACCACCCAGTGGAGTGTGGAGGATAAAGAAGAAGTGGCTCGGGAGCGGCGCCGGCGGGAACGAGATAGGCAACTGCAGGCCCAAGACCAGGATGAAGGTGGCCAGTCCCCAGACTGGCCAGAGCAGGAGGCGCTGTAAGCCACCCCAGCCCTGGACCCTGGTGTCTTGCAGCCTATGCAGAGGAGAGTGCTGGTGGTCAGATTCTGAACTTCAGGGTCCCAGTCCAGGAAGAATCTCAGAAAAGACAATGTTCTCAGGGTGAGGGTAGCCAGCAGCCTTGGGTGACCCTGTCTGCTGGATCTCTAACTGGACAGAGGGTCCATGGAGCCACGTGAAGTGGCCCCCTCCCACAACCCTCCTGGGGGCTCTGACTCAAGTTTTGGACACTCTGCCTGGCCCCAGCCCTCGCTTGGACTGATGCTGACCCCAGCCACGTAGCCCTGGCCCCTGACCCCCGCCCAAACTCCCTCCTGCCGGTGACTCACACAGGCCATGTCCAAGTTGGCGGCCACAGTCCGGCTCGTTTTCTTCCTGGGCCCAGGAGGCCCCCGAGGCTGGGCTGGGCTGTTTTTCCAATAATGCTCCCCTTCCTCCTGGCCCTGTTTTGTTCCATTTTCTCCGAGTCAGCAGATTTGGGTGGGGTGAGGTGCTGCAGCGGTCATGGCCTCTTGGCTGGGTCCTTTGTCGCGCCTGAGCCTGGGAGCCTTTCCTAACTTCTAGTACTGAGTAGTTTACCCTGCTGCTCAGCAAGGCCTGTAAAAAGCCACTCGGAATAAGCCTGGGGTTGCAGCAGCCTCTGGAAGCCTGGGACTAAAGGGAGAAGCACAGCCCTGTCCTCTGGGTGCCCCAGACTGATGGGGGAGGCACAGCCCCACTCCCAGAGATTCTCTGATTACAGGGGAGACACAGCTTAGCTATGGGGAGCCACTTGTGTGGCAGATGGGGTCTCCTACACATGAAGCCAGGGGTCTGAGGAGGAAGACAAGGGCGGGGTATGGGGCTAGGGGGAGCACACTCCAGCTCAGCCCTAAAGCCCTGCACTGCTCTTTCACCCTTAGCCTGAAGCCCTCAGAGACCCCTGAACTGGATGAAGACGAGGGCTTTGGTGATTGGTCACAGAAGCCAGAGCAACAGCAGCAGCCCTGGGGGACCAAAGGGTCTGCGGATAGCAGCAACCCCCCATGGGGCAAGTGTCCAGAGGGGGAGCAAGAGGAAGACAGGCAAGTGGGGGTCAAGGTCTGGGGGCTGAGCTGCTGGACAGGGTTCCCACTGTCCCTGAGCCCCTGTCTGTGTCTGAGTAGCAGCTGCCTCTGCTCTCCTTTCTCAACCAGCCCCCACCAAAAGCCCCATGGCTGCAAAAGGGGGAGAAAGGAGGGAAGGGAGGAAGGGAGCGAGACGGCAGGGAGGCCTACAAGGGGCTGCAGGGAGGGGGCGGTGAGGAAATTTCATTCCTGGGCTCCCTAGGGCCCCTGGGCCCCATCCAGACCAGCTGCGGCCGGCAGGGATTGGGGGGGGGGGGTTGCCACATCAGCACGCAGCTGCAGCCCACTGACGTAATGCAGGCTCTGCAGCCCGCAGCCCCCTCCCTGGGGGCTGGCTGATCTCCATTCCCACGAAGGGGAGCAGGTATTTCCAGATGTGTGCCTTCGAGGCTGCGGGGGGGAGCACAGTTTCCAGATGTGTGGACGTGTGTGCCTGTCTGAATCAGGATGGGTGGGGGCCCAGAGAACCGCTGGGATCGGTGGATGGGGGCTGCTCCTGAGCCTCACCTTGCCCTCCCCCAAGTCAGGGTCTGAGCTGCTCTTAGTAACTCATGGACTACATATGAGGATGACACCACCTTGCCCCATCAGGCTGGGGTATGGGTCCCCAGTCCTGCCTGGAAGCTCCCAGCTTGGGAAACTCTGTACACTCCCTATCCTGGGCCTCTCTGAGCTCCCCAGACCAGCTGGGGCTCTGGTTTAGCCCTCTCCCATGTCATGACCACCCCATTTTCACCCTACAATCAGGCTCCCACACCCCAAGAGTCATCTGGCTATCCTGGCCCCAGTCCTGGCCTGCCTACTGCTGGCCTCAGTTTCCCACTCCCCCCACCCCACGCCTTTGGCTGCACAAGCTGTCTCTGAGATGGCGCAGCTGTAGCCCTGCCTGCTGGCTTCCTGCCTTCTCTCGCCCAACGGCAGGGGGCACTTTTGCTCTACTGGTGGCTCCCTGAGCCCCTGCACTCCCACCCCACCCCCGCACCTGACTGTCCGTTCCCAGACCGCCAACGCCTGAATGGCCCCTCTGTGTGGCTGCTGCTGGCTGGGACCTGGCCCACCTTGGGCGGTGGGTCTGGGTCTTGGCTGGCAGGTCCGCCAAGGGGCCTGAAATCATGGAAAATGCAAGAATTTACCATCTTCTTCTCCAGGTTCAGTCCCGCTCAAGTGAAGAGCCACGCCCAGCTGCCAGCTGGCTGCCTCCCCTCCCGGGTGGCCCCTCTCCTCAGTGAAGTGTGCCTGCCCTAGCTGACCCAGCCCCAAAAAACTCCCCTGCACCCCACCTCCCCCCTCTCAACGTTCTGCTTCACTGGTCTGCTTGCCTACAGCTGGAGTACAGCAGCCAGGCAGCCCAGGCAGCCCAAACCGGTGGAGAGGTCGTATACAACCCCTTTGGAGCTGGCCCTGCCTGGACAGGGGGCTTCGGGGAGAGGCGCTGCCTCCGTGAGGGGGTGGCCTTGCTCAGCAGGAACCATGCAGGGGCATGCTGCCCTCAGATGGGCCTCAGGGCCTCAACACAGAGGCTTTCAGAAAATCGGCAGCTTGTGAGGTTGGTGGGCCTCCTTCCTCTAAGAAGCTGGGGTTTCAGAAGTCCTCAGCATTCAACTGTCTGGCTGCCCCTATTTTACAGATGAGGAGACTGAGGCTTGGAACTAGGAACAGACTGGAATTAAGCAATCAAATGACTTTGAAGAGGCAAATGACTTTGCCTCCCTTTCTACCCAGTAGGTCCTGCCAGTGTCCCTGTGAAAATGACAACAATGGTGGTGAACTTCATCATACAGAAGCCCACCTGGAGGGACTGTGTCTGGACCAGGAGGGACAGGGCCCAGAGCAGGAAGCTGTCCAGGACCACCTGGGGGCTACAGAGACTGGAGAGGCAGAGGAGGAGGTGAGGGTTTTCCCTGAGGGCGGGTAATCGCTCTCCCTTGGCTGGGTCAGCCTTTGGTTCCTGCTCTACAGTGTGGGACTTGTGGACTGGCCCAGTGCCCCCTACCCTAGAGTCTTTCCTTTTAGGCCCAGATTCTCAGAGGGTGGAGGCAGTGAGCCTAGTGACCCTCAGCTCTGGCGGGAAAATTCCAGGGCTGGAGCGAGTCAGAGCCAGACAGGGCCTGAGGCCCAGGGAGGGGAAAGGGTATGCTCCCACAAGCCCTAGGAGGGGCAGGAGTGTTGCAAGGAGGGGTCACTGGGTCATCTGGTTTTGTGTCTCCAGCACCAGCAATTTCTGCCGCCCAAGATCCCCAACTCCTTGGTCTTAGAGGAGACCACCGAACTGCGCTCACCTCCCCTGAGCCCCACCACCAAAGTAGGTCAAGCCCAAAGCCTCCTGTTCCACCTCCCCAGGCTCCTGCTCCATGCGCTCTCCGCTTCCCCCTGCTCCTTGCTCATGGCCAGTGCTCAGTAAAACCTCCTGACATGGAAGTGGGTAGTGGGATTGATGGGTGAGGCTGCTAGGGGATGGTGTGTGCGCCTCCCTTTGGCTGCCCAAGGTCCATGATTCTGCCCAACCCCACAGCTCGCCGACAGGACAGAGTCCCTGAACCGCTCGATAGAGAAGAGGTATGTCTGTCTGCTCTCCTTGATCCTCCAGGAGGAATTGTAGAGAGTAACTGAAAGGGTGCAGATCTGGGATCTTGGAGGCCTCTGGGAGTTTTGCAGGGTGGGCTAGAAGGACCCTGGCAGAGACACACGAGGCTCAACAATTGTGCCCTCCAGTAACAGTGTGAAGAAATCCCAGCCGGCATTGCCCATCTCCAAGATTGATGAGAGGCTGGAACAGTACACCCAGGCCATTGAGGTATGCCCTCTGTCAGGTCCCTCCTCCCTTCATCACCATTTCTCCATCAACCAGCACTCCCTCCATCCAGTCAACATCAGCTAGCCAGCCAGCCAGTGTCCCTGCATTCAGCCAGCACCCCGCCACCTACCAATGTCCCTTCAGCCAGCCAACACCTCTCCATTGGTACACTCCTCCACCCAACTAACACTGTCATCTCGTCAGTGACTGTTCATTCAAGTAATGTCTCTTTCCCCAATACTCTTCCTTCTTCTAACTCATACCTCTCCATTTACCCAGCACTCTTCTACCCATTCAGTGGTCCTCCAGCCAGTCAGTGTCTCTCCATCCATCAAACCCCCATTCCTCTATCCTAAAAACACTTCTCTATTCAACCGATCCATCTAACCCATGTCCCTACACACACCAAACTCCAGTCAATGCCCTCCGTCTGGTCTCCATTCCCCCAGGCCTATGCCATGAGTAGCATTAAGACAGACCCCACATGTCTTGTGTGCCATTATGTCACTCATGCTCTTCAAAATATAAGGGTGCATTTCGTAAGTACATGGAATGAAAGAAAACACATTTTTCCAGAGTACCTGGCTCTAGCCCTGCAATGGGAAGGCCCTCTGGGGGAAATAAAGATAAGACTAGGACCCTCTGATGTGCTTCATGGGGACAGTTGAGTAATGCTACCCTGGGGCTCTCTCTCCTCTGCAGTCTGCTGGCCGGACCCCCAAGCTATCCCGCCAGCCTTCCATAGAGCTGCCCAGCATGGCTGTGGCTGATACCAAGAGTCGGTGGGAGACGGGTGAGGTGCAGAGTCAGTCTGCTACCAGGACTCCCTCCTGCAAGGTAGGGTCCTTCCTTGGGCAGGGTTGGGCTGGGTCCTCAAAGCCTGGGAGGTTCCTTTGAGAAAGCAAGTGGTAGATCATCCAGGATGAAGCATGGGTGGACAGAGTGTCTCAGAGGAGTCACTCTGAGGGGTCTGTGTGAAGTCCATGTTGACCAGTGACAGTCCATGGTGCCTTCTCTCCCCTCCTGCCCCTGTCCTCGGGGTCTCACTTCCAGAGGGAAGAGGGGTAGGTCTCCAGCCCGTTGGCCAGGGAAGACCAGGCAGAAGTGAAGGATCCAGGGCTCCCAGTCCCATAACAGCTCTCTCTTATGACCCCAGGATATTGTTGCTGGAGACCTGAGCAAGAAGAGCCTCTGGGAGAAGAAAGGAGATTCTAAGACATCATCGACAGTCAGGGTGGGTCTTGTCATCGGTGCAGGCTGAAGGTGGCAAAGAGGGGACCCTTTCACCTGAAAGGTCTTCCCAAAGGCAGTAGCCTCTCCGTTTCAAGGATCTCTCCTTGACTTTTGTTCTCCTTCCCCAATAGAGCACCCCATCTGGGAAGAGGTACAAGTTTGTGGCCACTGGCCACGGGAAGTACGAGAAGGTGCTTTTGGATGAGGGTTCAGCGCCTTAGGCCACACATTTTGGTAAGTTCAGGGCAGTGACAGAGCATTGAACACTGCATGTGAAATGTGCCATTCTGCTACAATCTGGAAATAATGGCAGAGTGGACAGGATCTGCTTGTCCACCACTCTGGGCCCTGAGGCCTGAAGTCCTGGCCTCAGAAGTGGCCGTATCCCAGACCCAGGCTGGTCTTTCAAACTCTAGGTAGACTCATGCCTTATCTCATACCAGCCCAGAACTCCATGTCTCCAAGATCAGGCCAGCCCAGCAGTTGCTCAAGGGAAGTTCAAAGCTCCGCTCTGTTCCCTCCATGTGCACTGGCACCTCTTGGGAAGGAATGGCAGCCTGACCACTACTGGAGGAAGTAAACAGAACAGATTCCCCAGGTGCAGGGCTCTGCATGTATTGACGTACTAGTTCTGTAAAGAGGACAGGCCTTCTTCTCCCTGTTAAAGACCATTGAAGAGTTTGCTGCCCCTAACCTTGGTAAAGACAGGGAGCTAGCACCTGCATGGTTAGATAAATATTTATTGGTGACCCAGGTCCCAGGCTCAATTCACAATGCCCATTGCATCTGGTGGGACAGCCAGCCCACTCCCATTGCCTTCTTCCCCTGCTAAGTCCTGCATGGTGGCTGTGGCTGGAGGTCTCTCCTGGCACCTCTGGGGCCCTCTCTTCTTGGCTGGAAGCCCATCAAAACAGCTTGAGACCCCTCTAGTGCCCCTGCGAAGGCCCCAGATTTCCTTCCACACATTTTGACCAGGTTGATCTCTTAGCCCTGATGCTGAGAATGCCTTTCTCACTCTGCCACCAAAGCCTGAATGTGACTATCAGGGTGTCCCTGGCCCCTCTCCAATCAACAAGCCCCTAAGAAACTGCCAGCCCAAATAGGGAAGCAGAAGTGTGCAGTGAACAGGGCCATGACTAGGCCCCTTCCACTGTCCAGTCAGCCCTCCTTCCTACCTCTGAGCATCCCTCATCACACACCCCTGCATCCTGGTGTGGGGTCTGATAGGGTCTGGCTCCCGCAGTCCCTTGAATCTTTCACAAGCACCTAAATGCCAACCAGCTATTGGTGCTGGTGACAGTTCTGACATCACGCAGAAGGAAATATGTCCCCCAGTCTTTGGCAGTCGGGGAGCATGCTGCCAGGCCTGCCTGACAGAGTCAGTGAATCCAACTCCCCCCTTATCACACACTTGCGTATTTTCCCTCTCCCCAAAAGTCTCACCCCTCAAGCTCCTGCACTACCTTGATCAGACCCATTCCCTGACACCAGTGAGACCCTGGCCTCCCCTCCCCAGTCTCCCTGCTTTCTCCACCTCTCTAGCTTGTCCTTCCTGACCTGTCCTCTTCCACCAGTCTCTTCTGGGCACCAGAATGCACCTTTTCTAGGCTGTCCCCACACACCTCCCCCACCTGCCTCCCCCCACCCCATGCCCTATTGTGCTTCCTGCGGCAATGGCTGTAGCATCCACACTAGGGCTCACCCATCTTCTGTCCACCCTGTGGTCTTGGACACTTCACCGGAGCCTCCAGCCAGTTGCTGTCCGATTGAAGTTCTTGGGTTGGGGGCTTAGTGCTACGAGGGGTTGGAGAGTGGGAGGGGCCCGTGCAACCTCCTGCAGCTTTCGGGCATTGAAGCGGGGCCGGTACAAGAAGGGTAGGCGGGTGAGGCCAGCCAGGGGTTTCTCTCCCTCTTTGGGCCCTGTTGAGTGGTTGCGAGACTTGGCCACTGACATGCGGTACAGCACAGCGTCCCACATTCTGGATGCCCTGGAGGCAGGGGGCCGGGAACTGGTTGCAGTGGGTGCCTCCAGCTGAGCAGGCTCCAGGCTGGTCTCCTGTCCTGGGAACTGGGGTTCCTCCACCTCTTCCATTAGCTGCTTTTTGAGGCGTGTCCAGCCACTGAGCCGGGGCTTGGGTGCAACTTTAGGGGCAGGGCTTGGGTGGGGCCTTGATGCTAAGGATGATGGGACCCGCACAACTTCCGGTGCAGGGCTGGTTATAGGCAACTGCCCCAAGTGCCCAGCCTCAGGTACTGCAGGGGCCAGGCTGTACGGTGAGGGGCCAGGTGAGCGGTAGGTGGGGGCAATGGGAACCACCACCCTGGTCCCAGTCTCTCTGGACACAGAGGCCTGGAAGCTGGATGGTGGCCTCACTATAGAGGGCTCCTCAGACCTAGGACTCACAGCCTGGGCCCCAGTAGGCAATGGGCGGATGTGGGCTACTGGGATCAGGAGCTGGGTACTGGGTGGACCTGGGGCTGGTTCTCCATTTTGGATGCTGGACCCCCCATTCAGGGCTGTCCTGGGTGGCTCAGGAGTTCCTGCACTCGGGGATGGTGCCAGCTGGATGTGCACTTGAGTGACATGGGTGGCTCCCATCGTGGGGGCCAAGACAGAGGCAAAGCCACTGGTGGGCCGGGTGGGCTCTGGAGCTGGGGCTTCAAGACTGGAAGGGGCCTTGAAGTGTGCAGCCAGAGCCTGGCGCTCAGTGAAGCTGAAGGAGAATGTGGATCTCTGCAGGGGCGAGGCCACATGGTGGATGACTGGGGTGTGCGGGGAGCGGGGCAGGGGCACCACAGTGTGTGGGGCCTCAGCAGGACGAGGGGCATCAGCAGGACGTGGGGCCTCAGCAGGACGTGGGGCATCAGCAGGACGTGAAGCATCAGCAGGAACTGTGGTCTCCAGGTCATGGCTGGCTTCGCTCACAGGGGACAGGGAGGCTCGGAAGACCCCAGGTGGGGCAGGGGCAGCCCCTGCCATCTTCTTCCGAGCCGCCTTTCTCAGAAGCTTCTGCAGACGCAGGTTGTCTTTCCCTGGTTTGGGCAGCAGAGGTGGAGGGGGGCCAAGGGTCCCCTGGGGGCTCCGGCTACCAGCCCCCAGAGGCATGGAGGCAGTGGAGATGAGCATCACTGCACCCTGGAGAGGGAGGGACACAGTCAGGCCAGCCTTCCTGATGATGGGCACATGGTCTCCTATTCTCTAGGAGGCCAGAGATGTGGCATTTCAACTACCAGAAGCCCTCTGCCTGACACCCAGGATCTATCAGTGCCTTCTAAGTTTAGGCATCACTGGCTGGGGGTAGGGCCTCCATGTCCTGGTTTGGAAGTGAGCCCCAAGAGCTACAGCCTCTTGGCAGGTGATAAGGGCTGGAACCTGCCTCTGTCCATGATGCCCTGCACAGAGCCAATCTTTCATGCACATAAGCTCGGCCAGGTCATGGTGCCATGCAGGACAGGGGGCGGGAGACCCACAGGCAAGCTCCAAGTGGGAGGCTTCAGCCTGGCCAGTTACCGACTGGCCAAAGGCAGGAAGAGCAGGCCGCCCGCAGACACGTGAGGGGCGCCATGCTGTCGCCAGCCCAACCACAAGTGCGTCGGTCTGCTGCAAGCCAGTGGTAAGGAGTGGCGGCCAAATGGCTTGGGATAGCTGAGGCTGCATCATCAGAGGTAGGTTGGCCGGAAGGTGGGAAAGATTTTCGCTGAGCTACGCTAAATGGGATATTCCCGCAGACCTCCTGCCCAGGGTGGTCCTGGCCAAGCCACCCGCCTTGGTTTCTGGGCGCCACGTGTTTGCAAGGACATTGACAAATGGCATCTGGGACGAGCCAGAGGCTGTCTGGTTTGGGAAGGAGGGAGGCCTTGGGCTGCTGCCTTAGGGGCTGGCTCTAACGAGGCGGGAGCTATTGACTGAGGAGGGACCAGGAGGGGTCTGTTTCTTCACTCTCAGCTGCTGGCTGTAGGACTGGAGAACTGAGGGAGCCCCACACTCTGGGGGGCTGCCAGGGTGGGTGGGTAGCATTCCCTCTACCTTGAGATGGTCCAGGGCAGGGCCCACATTTGAGCACCAGAGTTTACTCGGGGAGCTGGTTTCCCAGGTGGAGGCTGAGACAGGGCACTTCTGGTTGTAGAAATAGGGTGTGCTCAGGGCCAGATGGCCACAAGTGGACCCGCAATGTGGAGGGGGCAGAGAACTGAGTCCTTGAGGAGATATAGCTTCTCCTCAGGCTCCAGGCTAATGTTCTTCATGCCCCATCCCTGTATTTGACAGGTGCAAGCTAGCGGCATCCTCTACTCTTCCAGGGGAGACTCCAGCCAGATGCCACTGCCACCTCCAGCCTTGGCTAAGAAGTTGCTTCTGCTCACCAGCATGGCCTGCTTTTGCCCTCCCCCAACCCCTGCCTGAATACTCCTGCTACCTCCACCACCTCTTTTTGTTCCTGAACCCTCCGGCCTCTGTACTCTCCTACTCTGATCCCCCAGCTTTGTCTCTCACAGTTAGGGAAGGAAAAAGACTCCTGACCTTGGCTAAAGGGGCCACTTCTTAGAGCAACCAAAAGCCCCTATGGAAGACTAGAGACGGAGGCCCAGTCTGTGCAGAGGGCTAGTCACCACACCAGACCTAAGGGACACCTAAGGCCATGCTGTATGCTCAGGACTCTTAATCTTTCTTGCTCCCTGCTTACAAGACCCCACCCCATTTTGTGCAATAAAATGTCTCAAGAGTCCCTCGTGTGCTGACCTCCTTTGCTCTCCAACTGGAGTGGGGGGTGGAATAAGGGAGTGTGACTGGCCAGCACAAAAAAGCCACATCTGCGAGACAGCCCATGCACTACATAGTGTATGCTGTCCCAAATTCAGGGCCTGTCCCACGTCCTTAAGGAGTATTAGACTGTAGGATTTGAGATGTGAGATAGCATAAATTGGGGTACCCACAATGCTTGAGACCCCTGCATTCCTCTTCCAGGATATCGGTAACACATCTACCTTTCCTGGCCCAATATAAACCTCATAACACTGGAACCATTGGGCTTGTATGTGCCCTGTCTGTGCACTTACTGAGGGGAAGAGCCGCCACAGGGCTGTCTCCATGATCCCCCAACTCTGTGTCTCACAGTTAGTGGGTGGAGAATAATTCTGGTCTAGACTAAAGGGACCATTTACTAGCCAAGAGCCCCTTGGGAAGGAAAGAGTGAAGCTCAGCCTGTTCAGACAACTGGTCACCCTACCAGACCTGAAGGACACCTGAACTCAAGTTAGACAGAGGTCTGAATGAATGGGTGGACGGATAGCTGGATGGATGGATGGAGGTGACAAATAGACAGATGAACAGACAGATAGGTGAGTGGTTGGGTGGTAGGATAGATTACTGATGGGTGGATAGGTTAATGGATGGAGGGACAGATAAGTGTACGGACAAGTGGATGAGTGATGGATGAATGATGGGGAATGGGTAGGTAGACAAATGGATAGATGAATGGATTGATGGATGGGTGGATATATGGATGGATGAGTAGAAGGATGGGTGAATGAACAGGTGATGGATGAACAGGAATGGATGGATAGCTGTATGAACAGATGGACAGACTTATGAATGGATAACTGGCAAATGAGTAGATAGATGATGTAAGAAAGAAGGAAGGAGGAATGGAAGTAAAGAAGGAAAGTCATGAGTATAAGAATACAGGCTTAAGAATGAGTAAAAGGAAGGATGGACAAAAATATAACTAGGAGATAGGGTAGGGATGCTCCTCCCTAGCACTCCTTCCTCTCCCTGGACCACCCTTGGGTCTGACACAAAGTCTGCTGCCCTCAGTGTCTTGGGCAGCCCTCAAACACTAATGGTTTAAGCTTGACCTTGCCATTCACTTAGGCATTCAGAGCCCCCACTTTCTGAAGCCTTTAGTCATACTTCACTTGCCTCATGAAATGGACAGCTCAACAAGGCAAAAACTCAACAGAACACATCTGCCAAGGCAAGCAGAATGGCATGCCACCCCACCATCCCTTCTGCCCACAGTCCTACCACTGAGAAACTATCAAGGCCTACCCTCTGCCAAGGCAAGGGCACTTCCCAGGTGACAGATGTTCCTTTCCTTTCACGCTCAGTCTGGAGGGGTGGGTGACTAAGGACAGCAAGAGAAAGCCCCATCTAAGTCAACAGTGGGGCAGGGAGCTGGACACTAGCACAGCACCAGAGTGAACAGCAGTAAGAATCAGCGGTTGGGTCCCCACAGGCTCAGCCTTAGGGATGAGGATCCAAGGTCTGTTGCCTTGGCCATGGCTCAACCCATACCTTGCTTGGGTTGCAGGTGCAGAGTTCTCCCCATGTTGAGTCACACCCACACTTGGTTGCTGCCCCAAACCAAGAAGGCAGTTTGCCACTGTCAAAGTCAAGGGGCTCAAATGGGTCACCATCCCGAAGGCATCTGGCCAGGGATGCCAGAGCACTGCCCCTCCCTCATCTTGCCTGCCTAAGGGGTCTCTGATGGCCCACTCCAGGACCACTAGAGTTCTGTACACAGCAGACGCCCCTGGTATCTGAAGAGCCAATCAGCGAGTCTGCAAAACCACAGGGTGTGCGCAGGCCTGGGGGCAGCAGCCACCGTGGTTGGAGTGGCTTAGTCCCAATTGCAGTGTCAGCTGCTCCTATCCTGGGCCTGGCAGAACCAGCCTGCAGTAGGTCAGCCCAGGGCACCAGGGAGGGCTCGGGGTTGGTGGGCTCCTCCACTCTCAGCCATAGGTGCTGACACCTGGGCCCCAGATTGAGGGGTCACCCACACAGACCACTGGAAAGGAGACACTGGGGAAGCTGGCCTCCTCCCATGACCTCATCCCTACTTTGGGCTTAGCTCAGTATTTGCCAACTTTGAAGCCTCCCATTCCCACCCTGGGACTGGCATTAGTAGGTCTCCAGTCTCCTTCTGGGTGGAAATCTGTCCCCTACCCAACTGGACTGAGCTGCCCCTTGTCTCTGGCCTCATCAGGGTCTCCAGTCCCTCTGCCCTACTCCCCAGAGGAAGCTGCTGCCAGGTTTCCTCTCCCCTTACACAGCCCCAGCCAGGGCAGGTGGGATCCGGTGTGGATTACCTGTCACAGGACCTCAGCAGCCAGCAGCAGTGTCTACCAGTGTCTTCTCTGCTGTCCTGGTGTACCTCAGGCCTGGCGCCCTGAGGAGGAGGTAACTGTTACCCAAAATAAAACCAGATTTGTCCCTCTGACCTCATAGGAGAGCACCTGCCAAAGGCTAAGGCTTGCTAAGTGGGCGGCCACCCTCCCCTGCTGGCCAAACAGGGCCACTGCAGAACCTGTGGCATGACCACCTGCGGGTGTGGTCTCTAAAGGTCCCCCACTCTAGCCAGGCAAGGTTAGCGGACAAAGGTGTCCCAGGCCAAGCTCCAGCGAGGCCGGCAGATGGAACAAAGTTCTCCTTTAATTCTACTTACCACATGGGCATCTGCAATGGGAAGGGGTGGAATATACTCAGGCTTCTATTAGCAGATACTGGAGAACCAGACTGGGGGGTGAGGTGGAGATCAGACTCACCCTGAGAGAGACTAGGGGCTCCTGGAACTAGCTCAAGACTTCTTTAGGAATTCCAGAGGAAACACAGCCAGAGAGCTGGTCAGTGGTGGCCAGGGGTCCAGGCTGTGTCTGAGGACATAGACAGGTGGAGAAGGAGGTATAGGTTCTGGCCAGGAGGACAGGGATTGCTGCAGCAGCTGGATGCTTGGAGGGAGGTAGGCAATGGAGGGTGCCCATCTTTCAAGCCAGTAGCCTGGAGTACTCTCTCTTCTTACCTTGTGCCCCAGGCACGTCCTTGCCTGTCTCTAGCCTTCAAGGCCTCATCTCAGCATGGAGGGACTGGGTGAGGTGTTAACCAAAGAAGTTTGAGACCCAGATCTAGAGCACAGAGCCAGGTAGAGCTGGAGCTAGTGCATTGTGGGCCTTGAACCAGGTTATCTTCATGCCCCAACCCTAGGACTCTGGAGGGCTCGGTTATCTGCATCTCCTTGTCCGGGTTGTCTGCATCTCCTGGCACCTCTTCACCCTCCTTGTCCTGGGGACTGGTCAGCTCTGGATTAGGCAGCTTCATGGACCACCCCCCACAAGCCTTGCCCAGCCCATGAGATCTAGAAGGAGTGTGCAATGAGGTCAAAGCACTAAAGCTGCTCTCTATCCCACCCCTGCCTCAGTTTCCCTAATCCAAGAGGCAGGGCCATCCTGATACATATCTCTCTGGCAAGCATGGGGCCATCAGAGGCCCATGAGAGACATCTGTTGGTTGGATGGTGCCCCCTGGAGTCCTGAGGGAAGAAAGGCCAGCTCTACAAGCACACAACCGGCCACTCAGAGCCCAAACACTGCCCTGAGCCCTGGGAGGAGAAGGACTTCAAACTTCTGGACCCTCAAAAAGAAGCTGAGGGCAGAGATGTGGTCCCTGGCCTTGGGAAGCCACCAACCACTGGAGGAGATGCCATAAGGAAAGCCACTGGATTTAGGTTAATATTTCTGCAACCTTTTCATCTGTGTAGCCTGATGGTCTCACATGGAGAAACAGGCCTGGCCTCCAAGAACCTCAGAGAGATGGGGCCAAGGACCCAGAATCTTATACTTCTTTGGGGTCTTGGGCTGCACCTTTAATGGAGGGTCATGGGGTGGGGCTGGGCAAGCTTCTGCATGGAGATCTTTGCCCTGGGTGAGATTTTCACTCCTATAGCATATCTTGGGCAGAGGGTTGGGGGCTGCGCAACCTGTACTCCAGCCCTGGGGATCCCCACACCAACCTGGCCTAAATACAGTCCTCATGCCCATCTCAAGGCCATCTGCCACCTTCCTTCTCCCCTCTTGAGTCCTTCAAGAACAAGCCTAGCACTGAGCAGTAAAAATAGCAACTGACACCTTCCAGGGGGAGGCAGGGACCTTGACTCCTCTAGGCATGTCTCCTCCATCCTCGCCTCCTTCGGCCTCCTCCTCTGGCCATTCCTATACTTGGTCAGGGGCCTGACCGGGCACACCCTGTCCCCCCACCCCGGCTACCCAGCCACTGGCCAATGGGCTGCTGGGAAAGATCGAATGTCGGTATAACACGAGGGTCTGAGGCCGACCAGGCAGTGCCTGCAGCTGGTCCTGTCCACAGTGAGCTCCAACCCTTCTCAGACTCAGCAGGTGCGTATGGGGATGAGCCACCCCCAAGGCCTCCTGCATCCAAGCTGGGTACTAGGCACCCAAAGGGCACTGTTGGGCTTGGGAGCCAAGTTCGCTGGCTGACAGGTTGCCTGACACTTGGATGGGAAGCATGGCGACTGGAGAAGCCAGGTGGCTCTGGGACTGGTGAGGGGTTCTACCTCATGCTTCCATGTTCCCCTAGCCTCAGGATAGTGCAGAAGGCCTGGTCTAAGCTAGAACACAAGAGTGTGGAGTGGGGAAGGTAGGGGTGTGGGGAGGTCTGGGATAAGGGTATGAAACTAGACCCCACAATGGGGACTCTGCCCAGAGCTTCAAGGGCTATCCAGGGGCTGCCTGATGCAACGTAGCTGTTTTGGACCCATCTGGAACTTGCCTTGCCTCTGACATTGCCCTTTTGTAGGGATGACAGTAAGGGGTAGAAAGGTTTCCAGAGGGAGAAACATCTAGACCCCAAGCAGGCCTGGGGTAGCTCCTGGGAGATTGGACAGGGGCTGGGCTGGGGCAGGACAAGGAGGAGGGAGTTGTTCCTGCCCAGAAAGGACATGCCCCACCTTGCCTGTGGCTGGAAGGAGCAGGTAGCCTTGAGAGGCCCCTTGAAGTCGCCGGCCAGGCTCCCTCATCCACGAGGTCCTGAGCACTGTCCCGAAGTCCTTGGGCATCCTGGGAGGAGACAGGGCCAAGCAAGACTAGCCAGAGGGGAATGAGCTGAGGCAAGGCGTGGTCAGAGTCCCCCAGCAGGAAAGTGGCAGGGCCTCCTGTCCCTTTTGAAGGAGGGAAGGATGGCACATGTTCCAAAGGAACCCAGCCTTGTGGGCTATTTACATGCATTGCCTCTGACGGCAGAGCATTGAGAGGACAACTGTTTTCCTTCTCAGCTGTCAAAATGCCATCCCCTACCCCAGTACTCCTCCCCAAAGAGATGGTAACAGGGACCACACAGAAGGGGAGGGGTGCAAAGTAGCCCTGCAGGGACCTCCAAGCACTCTTCAGAGTAGAAGCCTCAGTTTCCCCACCTGGGAAGGAGTCCTTGCTGCCTCACTTTGAAAGGGTGCAGGTGCCCCCACTGGGTGCCCTCAGGAGATGGGAGCAGGGAGGAAGGGCTAGACTGTTCTCTCCCCTCCCCCATACACCGTCTTGGGTTTCTGGACAGAGGCGTCTTGCTGATTTGGGTGCCTATTTCTGGATATCTCAGCTGCCACAGGCTCCTTATAAATAGCCCCTCCCTGGGTATGGGCTACCCTGCCCCCTTGGTGACTGACAGGTGTTGGCCCTACTGGGGTTGGAGTGGAGGCAGGGGAGCAGGGCCCCTGGCTCCACAGCCCTCACTGACCTTCTGGCCTTACAGAGTGGCCTGGGAGTGGACATAGGGATTGGGTTCTGGACCTAGTGAGAGGGCAGATCCCAAGGAACAAGGGTAGCCAGGAGCTAGTAGGAACCAGAAAGGGCCAGTAGGCAACCTTGGCCATTGGGCTGAGGAGTGATGAGCCCCTGCCCAGCTACTGATGGACAATGGAGTCCTGGGCAGGGTGCTGGGGTGAGGCAGGCCTTGCCTTGTGCCTGCACATAGGCTTCACAGACATCTGATGGTTAATTTTGCATGAGAGTAACTTGCTCTTAAAAAAAAAAAAAGGAACATTATGGACAGAGAACTTGGAAATGGCTCCCACCTAAACTCTGAGCAGCAAATGGATTTTTAGCTGATGAATGGGTGTTTTCTTCTATAAGTTCCCTTGGGGGGCCATAACCATTGTCTTCAAGTATGTAATATGTTGTCATGAACTTTGTTTTTTAAACCCGAAGCCAACATTCTGATACAGCTGCTCAGAGAGCTCCCAGGCCCCCACTGCTATGGGTGTATATGGGGCCAGCTCACGGACCACAGTCCCAAAGTCCCTGCCCTGCAACAGCCACACCTGCACAGGTGCGGCCAGTCCCAGGCACGGCATTTCCCACAGACACTGACAAGATCAAGAGTACCACAGGCCTGGGAAAGCGGTGTCATGTGGCACAAGAGTGCCAGGCTGGGGCACTTGCCAAGAAGCACCTCTGACCATAGCTCTGCTGGGCTCAGAGGCTCAGCTTCCATGTCTGGTGGGGAAGAGGCAGTCAGATAGAGGGACCACTCATGTGCTCTGTGACTTGGAGGAGGCATCCTCAGAGGGTTGTAAGGAACACAAAAGAGACTCTGGGGTGTCCTCAGGGAGCCTGGCTGTGGAAGCCATGGGGCACTGAAGGGCACTTTGGGTTCACACAAAGCACATGGATAGTGGGATGGTAGACCTGAAAAGGCCTGTACCGCCCATTTTAGGAATCTGGCCTTGGTCATTCTGGCCCCCTCAAGAAGCCCCCACAACCTAATCAGAAGCTACCAAGACACAGGCTGTATCTCAGACTTACCAGTCTTCCCAGCATGCAGAATGGTCTGCAGAGTCCTCTTTGCCCAGGACAACACTCAGAACTTCAACCGCCCTCCTTGCGGATGCTATAGGCACAACGTCTGCATAGCGGGGATTCTGAGCTCCAGCCTGAAACCCTGGCAGAAAGGAGAAGGATCAGAGTCTTGGGGAAGAAGGCTGGATCGGAGCTGATAAGGGGCCATGTGTGCAGGACGCCAAGGCCTGAGGGTTGAGCAAATCCTGTCTGTGATGTCCCCTCTCAGCCCCAGCTCTGAGCCATCTTTCCTTACCAAAAACCAAGTCACATCTCCCCCTTTCTGTCCCCAGAAACAATCCACTCTCACCATGTCTGACGAGGAAGTGTGAGTACCACTGCGTGGGAGCTGCCTTGGACCCTGTCCTGTGTGCAGAGTCAGGGCTGCTGGGGGCTGCTGCAACCCAGCTGGCAGAAACCACCTCACTCTTCTCTCTCTTTCTCTCTCTCCCCCTTCACATGCCCCTGCAGTGAACACGTTGAGGGTGAGTGTCACAGTAATTTTCTCTCTACTTCTACCTCTAGTCAGAAAAATCACCCTTGGGAAGAGGGGGATGGGGGGGGTGCTGACTGGGGACAATGTGTGTCTGTTTGGAGCCCCTGGTCCGGACATTCCAGGTTAGCCACCTCTGTGGGTGGGTGTTGGGACAACCCCCTTTGGAAATGGTCTGACCTCTCCTCTGAGAAGTGATTACATCTCAACCCACTCGGCCTGCAGACCTGCTGGGGCCAACTGACCCTGAGGACCTCAGGGTCTGTTGGTCTCATGGTCATGGTAGGATGTGGCATCTGGGGTGCAGACATGACCCTCATGGCTTAGCTATTTCATCCTTCAGTACAGACAGCCCTCTTTGGGCCCAAGGAGTCCCAGGCCCCAGCCCTGGCCAGCAGAAAAGGCTGGACTGTCCAGAGGTGGGATGGGCTGCCCCCCTCTTCCACCTTATCTAACAGCCCCTGCTAACATGGTCCCTCTCTTTTGTTCTATTCCAATGCAGAGGAGTACGAAGAGGAAGGTAACTGTGGTGGCCCTGGAGGCCCCTCAGCCCCCAGGTCCCCTCTTTATGGAGCTCCTTCCTGCTTGGTGAAGGCCCTGCCCATCCAACCCTCCCTCTCCTCTTATAGCTCATCAATTAACTGTCCATCTTCTTCATCATTAATTCAACATTAACTATCATCATTAATCATTTCTTAATGATTAAGAATGCAGTCATTTAATTAATGGTCAGTGACTTGATCATTAATTAAATCATCATTAGCCTTCAATGATGATCGATCTCTTCAGTTGTTAATGGATACTCATTAATTGTTCATGAATGCCTTGTGGGGTGGTCACATCCCCAGTGTGTGGAATGGGTTGGGATCTGGTCATTGAAATGCACTCATTAACATCCAGGGCTTCAGCATACACTGCTGCTGCTCTCTGTCTCTCTGTTTGTCTCCCTTGGTGTCTCTCTGCATGTTTCTGTGTCTCTCTAAGCATCTCACAATTATCTCTGTATCACTCAGCATCTCTTTCCTCTGTCTCTGGGTATTTCTCAGTATCCTTCTCAACCTTCCTTCAACTCTGTCTCTCTGTATTTCTCTGTCTCTGTCTCTCCTAGAGTCTCCCCTCACCACCACTATCCTCAAGTGCATGACAAGACCCTCCCTGGCCGTCGTGCCTGGGCAGGCACGGTGGCAGAGTGCTGGGTGCGGGCACACCTGGGAGCCGTGGGCGCGGCAGTTCCCAGGCCCAAAGAGTGCTGCTCAGGCCCCTGGCAGCCACTCAGCCTACACAGGCAGGCTGTCCTGCAAGGGCTGCTGGGTGCTGTGTTTTGAAAATATTTTGCAAACACTTGCTACCTTAACAACGTGAGCAGAACACTTCTTTTTTTCTGCAGAAAGGTAGAAAGGCTTGTTTTTGAGTAAGAAACATGACCCTGGGAGCTGCCTTTTCCCTGGGGATGGTCATGGGAGGGTCTCCTGAGAACGTTTCCTCCAAGACCCATGTGCTGTCCCACCTTACCCCCAGGGACTTTTCTGGTATCAGAAATGGGCCAATCACAGAGGGTCTTCTCATCACATGTGGTTTTTGTCCCTGATCTTCATTACCATCCCCTGCAGAGCAGGATGTAGCTTGACTTCTTATTCACAAGTATTAAACATGCAAGGCTAGGCCCAAGGCAGAGGAGGTGCAGGCCCAGGCAGCTGTGGGGCCTCAGGATAGTGGACACTCAGGGAATCCTGCTCATCATGGCCAACTGCTAAGGCCAGAAACGCAGGACTGACCATTCTTACCCTGATCTATCAGGAGAGCCCTCTACCTTCTCCTGTGGGCCAGCCACCTATCCTCAATCCCAGCGTGTCCCTCTAACGACTGTCTTATTCCTTCTCTCTCTCTCTCTCTCTCTCTCCTCCGACCGTCTTCCTGCTTCTGGCTTCCCCCACCCTCAGAAGAGGCCCAGGAGGAAGGTAAGTAGGGTGCAGGACCCCAGGCCCACACCCATCTCTCTGTCTTCCTGACCCTATCCAGCCCTCACCTCACAGCCACCCTGGCGTGTCCGGGTTGTGACCCTGGCTCCCGCCTCTAAGGATGTGTGCCTGCCCCCATCTAATCCTGTCCTCTCTCCTCCCTGGCACTCTGTACTCCCTGGCACGCCTCACCGCAGAAGTCCATGAGGAAGGTATGAAGACCCAGGACTTCTGGTCCTCATGTGGGGCCCGGGGCCTGGCTGGAGCCCTTGTGGGCTGGGGAGATGGTTGGGAGGCAGTCAGGCACCAGCCAGCCAAGGGGCCCCACATGTGGCCCCACATAACCCACTAACCATGTCCTCCTGTGCTTGAAGGTGTGGGACCCTGAGAGACACGATGGGCAGCACAACCAGGGCCCCCAGTCCTTATTGTTTGGGGCCATGTGCTGCCCCAGATGGAGGGAGTTAGCCTGTGGATGGGGAGGGCAGCCTGGCTCAGGGCCATGGGAAAGACTATAGGGCCTGTGAGTGCCAGGCCCTCCTTCCCGGGGAGTAACTAAGAGCCCCTGGCAACGATGGGGTGGCACGAGACTCCCAGACCTGGCCAAATCCCAGCACAAGCTCAGGACACTGGGGATGGAAGCAGGTGAAAGCACAGGCCTAGTAGCTTGGTTTGGGTAAAAAGTTTTGTGCCTAGCTATTGGAGTGATGAGAAACAGGGCCCTAGCAGGCTTCTCACACCCCTTCTGGCCCCAGTTCTGGGCTCCAACCCTGTCCTGCAGTGCTAGAGGAGCCTCTCTGGCCCCACCAGAGACCCCAAATCTGGGGGTACTGAGGGCACATAGGAGGTGGGTAAGAAGCAAAGGAAGGTGACAGCCCACCCTGGGACCTGCATAGCAAGAAGTGGCCAGGACAAAAGCAAGGGCCAGCACCACAGTCTGCCCCCTGCCTTAGTTTCTCTATTTGTGAGGATGGGTAATGGGGTGGGCTCAGGCCTCCTCAGGCCTTATTGCACCCAGATTCTGAGAGTGGGTTACATGACGTGGGGACGGGGGCTGGGGGTCAGCACCAGGCTAACTCTGACCGTATCTTGCTCGCTTCCCGCATGTGCCCACCCCCTCGGCCTGAGTGGCGACGGGCTGTTTCCGTTTAACCTTGGATCCCTCTCCTTTGACCTCTGACCCGCGGTTATGCCTCTTGTTCCGTGACCCTCCTTAGCTCCTGAAGTTCATGAGCCCCCCCCAGGTATGTGACATGACTTCCACGCCACCGTGGCACGTGTGGTCGTGTGCGGGTGCGTGGAGGAGCCACGTGGAGAAGGAACAAGAGGGGCCGTGTAACCTGCTCACCTCTGGCCTGCTCTTACTGCCTCCTCGCCCCTGCCATCCCCCACCCCGTAGTCCTTCCCCTCACTCATGGGTCCTTCTCTCTCCCTCCCCCTCCCCCATGGTGCTGCTCACAGAGGAAGTCCAGGAAGGTAAGCTATGGAGCTGTCCCCTCCCTCCCTGTGTCCTCTTGTCCTCTTGCCACCCTGCCCGACATTCCCCACCATGGACAAAACCCATCAGACCTCTGGGCTGGGGACAGAGTAAAGTGAGGTCTGCATGGGGGACTGGTTCAAGTGGACTTCACTGACTCTGGTGGCCGTGGTGGGGAGGTCAGGGATGGCAAGGCCCTTCCTGGCCACCAGTATGAAGGTGGAAAGTGTGAGGTGGCCAGATTCAAGACTAAGCACAGAGCACAGTGGCACAGTGCCTGCCTGGAAGTGCAAGGTCCTGAGTTCGATTCCTGGTACAAAAAAAAAAAAAGAATGGTTCTGGGGTCCACTGGGGTCCCCTAGATCTACCAAATTAGGTGAAGAAGAGCAGAGGAGTGGCAGGGTGAGGAGCTTCAGAGGAGGGGAAGTAAGAAGTGAGGCTGAGGGAGGGTGGAGGGACAAGTCGGATGAAGCAGAAAGTCGGCTGAGGCCCAAGATGGGGATGTCAGGGACCCAGAACACCCGAAAGCCATGCGTGCAAATGAGCAATCAGTCAGGTTTCAGCATCCCACCCCTTCCCTGGGCCTGAGCCAGACACACCCCACACCAGTGCCGGTTGGCCGCACCAGGTGGAGGGAGTTACAGATCCGAGTCAGCTCCCCGCCATTCGTATGCTGCCTCCATGGAGCTGCACGGTCCTCCCAGCTGGGCCTGAGCCTTCATAAAACTCTTCTTTGGCCTCAGAAGGGCCAGGGGGACAAAAAGGATACCCCAGGAGAGGGATGGTGGTGGAGTTTCCAGCCACATAGGACGATAGTGCCAAGACTGTAATGTGCTACAGGGTTATAAGGCCACCCTGAGACCTGCACTTAGGCTGATGGATGGATAGATGGACAGATGGATACACAAGCGAGATGGAATATGGGAGGAGTAGGGGAAGCTTTGCTGCTTGGGCTTCGGCTGTGGCCTTGTCTCCTGCAGTTCCCCACTCCCCCAGACCCCAGCCCCAGTATCCCAGGGCTGCAGCCCAGCCTCACTAGGAGAGATGTGGGATCCCACGGCCTCGCCCATGCAGCCACCTCTGAGTTTCATGCTCTACTCTGCTCTGAAGCTCCCCCTCTGCCCCCCACCCCAGGTCCCACTCGCCCAGGTGCTAGGAGAGGGAAGCATCAGCCCCACATGCAGAATTGCAGGGCTGTTCTGCCATGTGCCAGGTTCCTAAGCAACCATGTGATATAGGACCTGGAGAGCATGTGACCCAGCCAGACCCCCACCCTGACTCTGACTCTGGGCAGGGCCTGCTGACTGTTCACCAGGTGTGGAGGAAACAGCTGGTATCAAAGGCCTTTGCTCAGTCAGGCCTTACTGGCCCAACAGAGGCAAGGTCAAGGACAAGGCATGTGATGGTCTTGTCATCACCACCCAAAGCCCTGAGCACGACCAGAGGACAGTGTAGCTCAGAGTCTACTGGCCATCTGGAGACACTAGCTTCAGCCAGGCCCACCCAGAATGTCCCCACCATGAGCCTGGCGGACATCCTCAAAAAACCAGCCTCCAGGAGAAGGCGGCTGGAAGCTCTGGCCTGAAAGCTGGTCCACTTGCCCAAGTCTGGCCTCAGAGTGGCTCAGGAAGAGGTAGCAGGAACTGTCCCAGAAAGGCCCATCACAGGTCCGAGAGGAGATGACTCTTAGGGTCAGAGGGAAGCCTCCTGTCCTCGGGGTGAGCAAACCAGAGCCCATGGCCACTGACAGGGCTCCTTGCACTGAGACTAGGCATTAGTTGAGACCTGCACAGAAGGTCTGGTGCCAAGAGACTAGGACATAGCATCTTGTGACCCAGTAAGGCTAATCTTGCAGATAGAAGTAAGCAAGGCCACAGCAAATGTCCTGGGCAGAGGCCACACCCAGGCCAGCTCCAAGTCCCATGTCAAGGGTCCCACTCGCGGTCCAGAACTTCCCAGCTCCTTCTACCTTGTCCTCAGACAGTAATCCTGTGGGGGGAGGCATGGGTGCTGCCCCAGTCTGTGCCTGCTGCTATTAGCGTGGCCACTACGCACGCGGCTTTTCTCTTGCATGTGTGCTTGTGCCTGTGCCACGAAGACGCCGCTGATGAGGAGCGGGAGGAGGATGAGGAAGGTAAGGGCAGCCTGCTTTGCCCACACAGGACCCCAGTTCTGGGCAGCGTCTGTTACAGCTCTCCATCCCCCTCTCTCCGTCTGTCCATCTGTCCTTATGTCCTCCTCTTCCTGGCTCAGAACCTCCATGCAGGACCTTGTTGCTCCACATGGCAGCTGCTATAGGGTTGGATGCCGCGATGGGCGGCCAGCAGGGACAAGCCAGCAGACCAGCAGTCCTAGATGGCCCTAGACTCCTTCCTACAATCCTCCTCCACTTCAGACCTCTGAAGACCTGTACTTGCTACTATTTCTTTCTTCTTCTCCTCATCCCACACTCTGAGCCCTTCTTAGAGCTTCTGGGGGCATTCACAGCCTGGAATGGAGACAAAACTTTCGCTTCTAGTGGGGCGGGTGGGCAGCAGAATCAGGGCTCAGCTGGAAAGGTAGGTGGCCCTAGAGGCCAGAGCCCAGCAAGCTCCTAGCTCAGTGGTCCCTATCAGCAGGTCGGGGGTACCTGTCTCACCTGGTCTTTCTCTCTTTTCCCCATGCTGATGTCACGGTGACCAGAAGAGAAGCCAAGACCCAAGTGAGTATGGAATCTGGGAAAGGCTGGGGTGAACATGCCAGGAGTGGGCAGGTGTAGGAGGCTGGGGCCCATGCTTAGAGTAAAAGCCAATGTGAAGGGAAGATGAGAACCAAGATCACCTAGGAAACAGAGGGAGGACTGCAGGGTGTGACTCTGTCCTATTCATCTAAGGCAGGCAAGGAGGTCTGCGTGGAGGAGGTGTCCACATCGAGGAAAGAAAGGTATTGGGAGAGTTGGAGAGGAGAAGTGAGGCTCGAGGCTCAGGGAATTGGCATCTCAAGTGCCTTTCCAGGCCTCTCTGTGCCTGAAGGTTTGGGGGTGGAGGTGAGAGGAGAGGTGAGTCTTGCCCAGAGGCCCACTTCAGATGGGCCATGTCCAAATCAGCTCTCTGCAGGGGCCACTGAGCCTTCTGGAGAATGGTTCTTTTGGGGAGGGTCTTGGCCTTATTTCACGACGTGTGAGTGTTTCAGAGACTTCTTAAACTCCAATTTCTCCGACTTTCCTGGCTTTGGTAGTACTCACAAGCCCACAGCCCTCTCTGTGACTCACTATTCCTGAGCTTCTGAGGACAGGTTTTGCTGTTCCGTGTTCTACACGAGGTGGGATTTCAGGGTATATGAGCATAAGCTCCGGGTCTGCTCCCACTTCAGGAGAGACGGTGGAGTCTCTGAAGCAAGGTGAGGATAGGCAAAGGGCACAGCCAGCAGATTCCCATGCCTTGCACTTTATTTTTCAGCAAGTTAAAATAAAGTAATGCTGGAGCACGAGACATTTTCCTATTTCAGAAAAATTGTTTGTGTTTTCACTATGAAAATAAAACACCTCATTAAAGAAAATTCGGAAAATACGTAAAAGTCAAACGCAGAAAAAAATCATCTATAATTCTCCCACCTACCCATCCACCCACCGGCCAGCCAGCCAGCCAGACTATGGAAAGGAGCAGAAAGAAATAAAAATCCTTATTTCTTCCTACTCTTTTTCCATGCGAAGGGCTTGGAAAAAAAGATCTCAACTCTGCTGTTTTTCAAACATCGGACTGTCTATACAGCCTTGAATTCTGCTTTTTTAAAATTTAGCACTATTCATAAGTATTTTTCCATGTTTTTACATAGTCTTCTCAAATATTTTGAATGGCCACATAATATTCCATCAATTGGACAAACCATAATTTTCCTAACCATTCCTCTATTGCAGGCTTCCCCCAATATTTTACTATCATAAATAACACCGAGTGGAAAGCATTTTCCATCTTCAGGGCTATTTCCCTAGGCCACATTCCCAGAACTGGAATTACTGGGTCAAAGAGTACGAACGTTCTTAAGACTTTGACATTCTTTGCCAAATTGCTTTCCACAAGGGCCTGGCCAAGGCAGCCTCCGACGTGTGCTGTGAGCAGTCTGTGTCCCACGCCCGCCTCACCCAAAGTCAGAAACGTGCCTCTGCACCTCAGCCATTGACAGATGGCAAACAGCATCTCATGGCTGTTTTCCTTTGCATTCCTCCGATCGTGCGAGGGCCAACTGTTCCCTGAACGTTTGTTAACTGGTTGTCTTTCTTCCTTGAGAATTGGTACCTTATGTCCTTTGCCCATTTATCTCACAGTGGACGTGTCTCGATGTTTTCTTAATGATTAGTTTGCATAAGGATATAAGTCTTCTGTGTATTTGCTGAAAATATTTTTTTTGGGGTCTGGATTTTTTCCCTCTGCCTTGCAATTTTTTCCTCATTTCACATACATAAGTTTTTCATTTGCACGGAGTCATCAGCACATCTTTTCCTTGGAGGGAACTTCTGGTGCTTCTGAGCTTAAAGAATCTTTCCCGCTCTGGTTTTTGATCGATACTCGGCTCCACTTTCTGCTGTGGCTTGTTTTAAAAAGCCCTTGTTGTCTTAACCCTCTGCTCCATCTGGAATACGTTGGTAGGAGAAGGGGGTTGCAGGGCCAGAGGACTGGGGGCTCCTTTTCCCTTCAAAAGTGCCTCTTTCTCCTTTGTTTGGGCCCCCTGGAAAGATTAGAGTATCTAGAGAAAAAAAGGTCACAATGGCCAGTCCTGAGCACACAGGCTGTTGTCCACTGGCTGTCCCCAAGGGCATGTGGCAGTTATTTGACTTTTGGTGGGACCTGGCTACATTTGTTTACTCGCTTGAGAAAGAAACTAGGCACCTCTCCTAGAAAGATAGGGTGAAAAATAATTTAGTTCCAAGGTTAGGTAGGATCACCAGTTTGCTGGTGAAAGATCCAGCAAAACAAAGGGGACAGGGAAAGGTTGAAAATATCTCTGAAGGGTGAGCTCACGCTTGGGATGTGGATAAAGAACTTGAGAAGAATAAAATTCAGGCAAAAGTGGCATTAGACAAGGTACCCTCAGCCAGGTGTAAGGGTATGAAGGCATAAGGGACAGACTGGGGCCAAGTCACCCCAGTCTTAACCCACGGATAGGGGTCTTGATTGTCTGTGTGCTCATGAATCAACCCCCCCCTTCTCTCCCTTTTTTCAGACTCACTGCTCCTAAGATCCCGGAAGGGGAGAAAGTGGATTTTGATGTAAGTTTATGGGAACCAGATCAACATCCCTCAACCCCCACTTCCTACTTCAAGCCCCATATCAGACCTCCAGGTATAATCTTCTTTCTAGCACCAGGACAGAAACTATTCCTCTCTCATTCCTGGGAGAGGAAATTCCTCCAATAGACATCTTCCCCTTTCCTCTGTCCATCCTTCCATCCATCAATCATCCATATACCCAGCCTTCCATCTATTCACCTCCCATTAATCTCCACAACTCATTCATCTGCTTGTCCTTCTTTCACGTAGTCATTCACCCACCCATTCCCCATCCATCATCCATCCACTCACCCATCTATCTGTCTCGTTATCTATCCTTCTGTGATTCATTTACCCATTTATCTATTTATGCAACAAATTTATTTCACTCACCAGTCTCCTCTCAGTCAAGCCCACGTAAAGCATCTCTGAGGATGAGGACCAAGCCAAGTCACAGCCAGTCCATTCCAGGGCTGCTGCTAGCCTCACAACTTGGTAGGGCCTGGATCACCCAGGAGAAGGGCACCATCCCTGCCCTGGGGTTTGGGGATTAGGTTGCCTGGGACCTTCGGAAGGCAACAGCTCAGGGACATGGCAGGCAAAGTAATTGTCCTGGTGGCCAGAGGCACAAGGCAAGACTCAAGCTAGAGAGGATAGGTGAGGACAGATGGCCTCTTGTACCCCAGGACATCCAGAAGAAACGCCAGAACAAGGACCTCATGGAGCTGCAGGCTCTCATTGATAGCCACTTTGAAGCCCGCAAGAAGGAGGAGGAAGAGCTGGTAGCACTCAAGGAGAGAATTGTGAGTGTGGCCACTTGGGTGGAGGCCACTGGGCATGCTAGAGGGCTGGGCTGACCTGCTTCTTGGCCACAGGAAAAGCGCCGTGCTGAGAGGGCCGAGCAGCAGAGGATCCGTGCTGAAAAGGAGCGTGAGCGCCAGAACAGACTGGCGGTAAGGACAGTGCTAGTCCAGCCACTTTGCCCATGAACCCAAAGGAATTTAAGGGGCTTGGGCTTCACTCTCTCAGGACTCCCACTGCATGGATTCAGGATCAGAGCTACTGGTTGAAGTCCCTTGCTCTGCAGAAATGCTACAAAAGGGCAGATCCTGACCACTGGGGCTTCCTTCCAGAAAGTTCTTAGCCTGGGATGTCTTTGATGCATGTCGAGAGAAGACATCCCTGGTCTCCCAAGATTCCTGAGAATCTTGGGAATGGGGTCTCTACAGGAGGAAAAGGCTCGGAGAGAGGAGGAGGATGCCAAGAGGAGAGCCGAGGATGACCTGAAGAAGAAGAAGGCCCTGTCCTCCATGGGAGCCAACTACAGCAGCTATCTGGCCAAGGTGAGGCTGGTGCCTAGACCCCAGGGAGTGGCCGTTGGTCTGTGTTAGTGCACACGCCACTCCTGAGAACAGGCCCCTCCCTTTTGCCTGTCCCCTTCAGGCTGATCAGAAGAGAGGCAAGAAGCAGACAGCCCGGGAGATGAAGAAGAAGATCCTTGCAGAGAGACGCAAGCCACTTAACATTGACCACCTCAGTGATGACAAACTGAGGTGAGGGGCTGGTGCTGGGGGTGAGGCCACTGAAGCCACAGTGTCTCTCTGTGTGCTCTCTGAAGAAGCACAAGGGCTTGGGATGCCTTTTGGGTTTAGCCTTCCCAGCCTCACTCTGCCCTGCAGGGATAAGGCCAAGGAGCTCTGGGACACCCTCTACCAACTCGAGACCGACAAGTTTGAATTTGGGGAGAAGCTGAAACGGCAGAAATACGACGTGAGTCCAGTCATCCAGCCCATGGGCCCCACCCCACCCCAAGTCTCATCTGCCAGTGTGAGCAGCCACTTCCTTGCCCCCCTCATTATCCACTGTGCCCACTCCCTGTCCCAAGGCCTGGATCAAAGGAACCCACACAAGTTGTCCCCATGAAGCCTGGCTGGGGACCACTCCTCAAGGCTGTCTTCTGAGACAGCTCTCCGTCTGCACCCCACAACCTTAGCCATCAACATGAGCCCTGTGGTTGTTGCCATGGCCAACCCTGTGGTGAGGGCCTTTACAAACTCTGGCTACTGCAGCAGCCCCCAAGATGTCTGTTTCCTCACAGCAACCAGATGAAGGGGTGACGCATAACTCCCCTTGCAGCTGGGAAAGGAGGCTGGGGTTGGCAGCTGGAGGTGCTGAGGGGGTTCACACATGGGCAACCCTCCAGCGTAGATGCCAGCACTGAGAGCCAAGCTGGAGGTCGGAGGGATCCTGCCCGCCGCATGCTACACAATCGGGCCAGAGGCACCAGAGGCTAGAAGTCGGCCCTAGAGCTTTCCCATCTATGGAAGCTTGAGGACCCAGGGAGAGATGCCAGGCCTGGGAGAATGGAGGTGCTCAGTGCAAATGCATGACCCTGAGCTTCACCATCAGGGCTGGGCTGCCCTTCCCTTTACCCTCAAGCATCCCTGGGGAGGGCAGGTTTTGCCCACAGGACATGTGTAGGGGCACTTGCCGAGGCCACCAAGACAGACACTTGCAAGTTCTGGCGCCTTCTTGGAGCCCTGGGTAGGCAGTCAACCTATCACTCAGTGACCTCTCCTCGAACAGAACAACAAGTCAGTGTGCCCCTCCCTGAGCTGTACCCATGAGGAGACAAATATCTTTCCCTTGAGGGTACTCTGCTGCTGGCCCGCACTCCTCTGGCATCCATAGCTGAGTCAGGAACTCTGATATGTCAGGTCCCCAGAGGCTCAGAGACCCTCAAGGGCCATTGCCAGGCTCACCAGGCACACGGCAGGCCTTGAAACCTTAGCTGCCCTCCCAGCCCCATAACCATCTTGGTCTTTCTAGATCATGACTGTCCGGGCCAGAGTGGAGATGCTGGCCAAGTTGTGAGTAGCCAGAGTGCACCACGGGCCAGGCTCATGGGTGTGCAATGCACGGTGTGCCTGTCGCATGGCACAGATCTGGGTCACTTGCAAGGATGCTGGCAGCCAGGGTGGAGTCCACATGGTCTTTCCCCTTCCTTGCTGCCCTGGCTCCTCCCTCCTGCATCCCTCAGTGGCTTTGAGGTTGGCCTGCTGCCCTCATTGGCTGGCAAAACAAGGCCTTACCTTCCCAGGAGATTCTCCTGGCACCAGAGCATTTCAGCCACAAGTCAGGAGCAGGAGTGGGGACACGGGAACAGGAGAGTCAGGGGTCAGGGCTGGGAAGAAGGGTTTTCTGGCCTTACCTCCACCCTACCCCACGAGGGTCCCACATCCTGCTGCAGTGGGAAGGTAAGTGGTCAGTTCCAAAGCTGTTGTGTGTGGTATCCTAGGCCATGCAGGCCAACGAGAGTAAGTCCAGACATGAGCAGAAGGTCAAGGAACCATGCCAACTAAGGAAGCCAGTGGCCCTGATGTTGCTACAGAAGGCTGTGACACCTCGATGGTGATGCCAGTCTCTCCTGCACTATGGTGAAGACGGGCATTTGCCCCCCGTGCCTGGCCTGGATCTCCTGGGCCCCTGTCACAGTAAGTTGCCTGTGTTGTTCACAGATCACAACGCTCAGAAGCCGCATCGACCAAGCCCAGAAGCAGTAAGTGAACCAGCCCACCTCTCTCTGCGCTGGGCACAGGGTCCCACAAGGCCAGCCGCCACGTGCCTTTCCCGGGGCCTGGTCATTTTAGCCCCGATAAGGGTCAGTGGCGGCCAGCCCTCAGCAGAGCAGTAACAAGACTAACATGGCCAGACCCCTTGTCCAGCATGTCCAGGCCCTGTGCCTGGGATCTAAGTATCCTCTCTCACCTGCACACAAGAAGGGTCACATGAGGCTCCTCCCATGTCTGAGTCAACCAGCAGGGATGAGGCAGCCAGGAGGCTCCCAGAGTGTAATGACTCTAAGTGGCCTTTGAGTGGCCTGGCATAGCCTGCCTGGACATCCCACAGCACTTGGCCCTCAGAGGTGAACTTTGATTGTGATAGGGAATTCAGGGGCCGGGCTCTGCCACCATCTCTCTGTGATCACTGACTCCTCAGGAAGGTGACCTTTCCATCCATGCAATCATGCCCCATGGGGCACAGGGACCCATTGCAGCAGCTATACTCCACCTTCTGGGCCTGTACTCAGGCATACTGATGGCGTGCTACACTGAGGGCCTTGCCACTGAACTTAGCCGGGCACTGTCACAAGCACGCATTGCAGTGTCCTAGGGGTACTTGGAGTCCCTGTTTCCTGGGCTTCTTTCCTTCCTTCCTTGGCCTCCTTTCTGCTCGCAGAGATGGGCCTGTTTTCCAGGGAGGGGGCTGGTGAAGGAAACCCCACAGCCTCCCAGTCTGTTGTGCGGGTCAGGGACACGTGCGTGCAAGTGTGTGTGTCTGCTTGCGCATGTGCATGCGTGTCAGAGTGTGACGGCATGGCTGTTATCACCAGAGGTCCCACTGCAGCAGCTCTTGAGGGTTCAGTACTCTTGTCCTCCCCCCGTCTCCAAGCCCTATGAGTGTATTGGTGTACAGAGGGCCTTAGATAGAACACCCTGAAGACAGCCACCTTGGCTGCCATCTAGAGGGCACAGACTTTTCAGGGAAAACAGTAGTCATCTGCCAGACAGTCTCCTGGCTGGGGTCTGTCTGCAGCAGCACCCCCACCCCCACCCCCAGGCAGGGCAAGGACAGAGTGCTGGGCCCTGGCTTGCTCGGCAACCCCAACCTAACCACACTAAGTCCCAGGCCTGGCCCGGTCAGGTGCAGGTGAGTCAGTGCTGCTTAAACTGCAGCGAGCTGTGTGTGCCAGGGAAGACAGGCTCTTTCTGACAGCCACCTGTGGAGGCTAGGGCTGAAATTCTGCCTTGGAGTTAGGGACCGGGGAGGGGCTTGCCTTGCAGAGCTTTTCCTACCTGGGCTTAGCTAGACTCTCTGACCCTGAAGAACAACTTGTTTCCCATTTGCAGCAGCAAGAAGGCCGGCACTCCGGCCAAGGGCAAAGTTGGTGGGCGCTGGAAGTAAAGAAGCCCAGAGGCCCCCTGTGGCAGAGACCTCCTGCCTTGGCTCACTCTGGGCCCTGGGCCTTGTTACCATAAGACAGCATCTTCTAGCCCCGACACCCAAGCGACTTCTGGAGTTCCAGGATGATCCTGGTGGTGGAACGACCACCCCAGAACACCCCCCATATCTCTGCCCTCATTGCACCTGCCCCCTGGGGTCTGTGAATAAAGCAGCAGGCCTCCCTCCACCAAGTGGACTGTTGTGCATAGGGGCTGGGGAGGGTGGAATGTGGGCTGACATAAGTTCCAGAAAGCACATGTATTCCTGTAGATACCCTGACACACATACCTAGAGGAGGGTGACCCCCACCTTTGTGTGAGTCCCCCAGAACACAATGCACCAACCCTTACATGTGGATTATTAAAGAAAAAAATTATTCAGTGGTACATGTCAATGCCCAGTAAGGGAGATTTTCTGCAGGACCATTACCATACCCCCAAGGACCCCTGCACCAGGGTCTTGCAGTGGGGAAAGATTGGGCTCAACTCCAAATACAGTGTGGGCTTCAGAGCCCAGGAGCCGTAGGTGGATTCAGAGTTCAGGCAGCAGCAGACTGCCTATAGGCAGGAATGTCTGGTGGGTGTTCAGGGACCAGCTCCAGGGAGCACAGGGTGCATTCTGTCCACTTCCAGTGGCTGTGGTCTACTGTGCACAGGCCAGAGGCCTGGACACATCTGCCAGTGCTGCTGCCAGTGCTCCCCATGTCAGAGACTCTTCCCCGCTAGACATCCCTGTCCCTTGCCCTAGAGCTTTCCAAGTCAGATGGGGGCTTCATCTACCCTGAGAAGGTTCGTCCTGTGTGCCTGCTCTGAAACTCGTTTGGGGCAGGGGAGTTTTTCCTTGGAAAGGTCAGGGAGGGGAGGCCCAGTCTGCTGGGAGACTTTGCAGACTTGGACCTCAGGAGGGTGGGGCAGACTGGAAGCCCACTCACAAGGGCGCACCGGGCTCCTCTCCCTGGCTCAGCACATCAAGGGACAGGAGGGAAGCAAAAAAGCACGTTTCCAGCAAGAAAGCAAATATGGCAAACACAGAGTGTTTTTCTATATTATAAGGGAACACAGTGCACAACTGTGTAACAAATTTGAAAGTCCTGACCAAATAGAATTATGGAAAATATAAATCACAGAAATTGGATCAAGACGCAGGGCCCTACAGCAAGGCATTCATACAGGAAGGTGTTTGTCCAGAACTGCTTCTCCAGGAAGGCCTGGGGCGGTGGTGGTCTGTGTCTGCCTGCAGGGACAGGGAGGGAGGCCCCTTCAGGCTGCAACTGTGCTGGCGCCAGGACCTTGAGGTCAAGATAGAAGTTCCAGATAGCACATGTATTCATGTGGACGCCCTGACACACATAACGAGAGGAGGGGGTAGCCCCCTCTTTTGAGTGAGCGCCCTAGCACACAATGCACCAACCCATATGTATAGATTATTAGAGAAAAAAATTATTCAGGGACACATGTGAAAGCCCAGCAAGGAAAACTTTCTGCAGGACCATCACCATAGGTCTGGGGACCCCTGCACCAGTGTCTTGCAGTGGGGAGAGATTGGGCTGAACTCCAAATACAATGTGGAAAAGTTGGATTCAGAGCCCAGGAGCAGTAGGTGGAAAATAACTAAAAAGAGACATCAGGGGTAAAGAATGATACCTTAAGCTAACAGGATTCCCATTGAAGGACACATCAGATTTTGCTTGAGGGTGACAGAGGAAGAAAAATGTGGCCAAACATGTGGTTGGTCAGGTATCAGGCAGAGGGTTCTGGTTAACCTGACTTAGCAGAACTCTTTGTTAAAACTGAGTTGTACAAGGCAGAGGACAAAGGGTCCAGGGTTAGGAGCATGACTGAAGTGTGGCCGACAGAGACTCTTTGACACTCTGACACACACATACATATACACTCACCCACGGCTCTTCACAAGCACAGCTTCTTTCACAAATGGGTACACCCTAGCTCACATCTATAAACACACCCCAGGCCCGCACATCTTGCTCTTGCACACACAATTCACAGATGCCCTTATACCCTCCAATAGATCTATATGGCAGTTTGAATTTGAAGTTTGAATATAGGATATCGGACCAAGCACGCTTTACTAGTAACACAAAGATACAGTGCATATGTATTATATACATTTTCCTAATATAGTAAGTGGCAGAATGTCTGTCCATGTCGCTAGTCTGCCTCTTTGCCTTGTTCTGAAATGCAACAGCCAGCACAGAAATGACAGGAGGCAAACTTCTATGCTAGGGACAGGCAAGAGGATCCATGCTCCAAGTATCTATAAGGGACCCCAATTCAGAATGCAAATGGTGGCATCACAGTAAAAATGTGCAGATCTCAGCTCTGCGTGCACATCTCACAGCAAGTGACAGACCAAGGGTACAAAAGCAAGGCAGTAGTACGTGCACGATTTGAAAAAAACAACTGATGGAAAGGACATGGCTGGAATGCTGTTCCCCCAGGCCAGGAATGCGTGTGAACGCTGGCAAAGCTGACCTTAGATAGGACGCAAAGCAAATTCCAACGAAGTCCCAACAACAGGAATGTCCCAGCCAAGCCTGAAGCCAACAGAAGTTGACTCTTCTGGCATGTATTTAGAATTGTAAAAACACAGCTGAATGTTCTGGATGGGAGAGGAAGTCATAGAGGAAGGCAGGAAGCAGTTAGGGCCCAAGGAGAATGGACCCCAGCCCCACTGGAACAAGACTGACACATGGGAAATGGGGCCCTGGTGCTCATACTAAGGAAGGGAACAGAGGCCTCCAGTGCTCAGGAGTCTCACAGGCAACTCAAGAAATTAGCAAATGAACAAAAAACTAGACTAAGAGACAGAGACGATAGAAACAGAAAATGTGTTAATAAAATAAAAACTCCAAATTAATGGGGTAGGCTCTCAAAGTCAAAAAGAAAACAGTCTAACATCTAACACAATAATGAAATAGAAAGATGAGAAAACAGAGACAGTATTAGGGTTACAGGAGGAGCACAGTTACAGAGTTCAGGGACACGATTTATAGCAAGACAGCACCATAAACAACAGAATGACAATGTATTTGAAAACTGGGTAAAATGGCCAGCTCCCAGGAGAAATATAACTTACAGGATTGGGTCAAGGTGAAAGGTAGCCCTTGAATAGTTTGATTCATTGTGAAGACAGCGAACTACAAGTTCAACCAAAAAACACAGAATTTGTTAAACTTACATCATGACCAAGGGGTGCTCTCTAATGTAAAGAGAATTTGTATTAAAAACTGAACGATGTAGTGATTCATATTCACAGCATGTAAGTTTAAAGGGTACAAAAAAAAATTGCAACGAGGGGTACAGCTCCAGTGGCAGAGACAGTGTTTACCTAGTCTGCTGAGGCCCTGGGTTCAATTCTCAGCGTCTCCTACCTCCAGAAAAAAAAAAAAAAAAAGACATGGCAAATGTTATCTTCTGTGGTGAAATGCTAACAGCGTCCCTGTGCAACTAAGAATGAGGCAGAATGTTGGCTTCTCTGCATCTGTATCAGATAGCCAAAGCTTAAGACAAGAAAACAGAATTTTAAAAATATAATCTGGGGGCTGGGGATTTAGCTCAATGGCACAGCACCTGCCTGGCAAGCATGAAGTCCTGAGTTCAATTCCCAATATCCCTCTGTCCTCAAAAACAAAACAAACAAACAAATCTGGTCAACAAGGGAAACAATCGTTCATAACAAAATAGTTATCTACAAAAGACCCCCCCCCCAAATGTACAATCCTGAGTTGTTAGAACTGAGTACAGACTGGTGAGGGCGCTGTGAGCATTAGCTACAAAAGCTAAACACCTATTCAGGCACTAGCTAGGGAGTTAGGAAGCGTAATATCTAAAAGTAACATCTACAACAGAAATGTTATAAACATGATAATAATAAATTAACAAAAGACACATAGAACAATTACAGAGAGAGTTTACAAAGAAAAACCAACAAAGAACTATTGAAAGACATTAAAGACACCCATGACTAGGGATTATTAGTATGTTTCAGAAGAAAAAAATTAATGACCCTGTTTAAAGCTCAGATAGGAAGATTTTTCTATGGGTCCATTACAATAGATTTAGGGTGATCTACTTAGGGATATTGTGTGGGAGGAAGAGACTGACTCCATCTGGAACACAAAATGGGTAGTTAGGATTTAGAGCCCTGAGCAATGAGTGGAAAATAGCTAAAAGGAGACATCAGGGTAAAGACATTCTGCCTGCAATGATTTAATGAGATTCCAGTTGAAGAGCAGGGCAGAAGATTAGACATCACCGGCAGGTGGTAGAGAAAACATCTCACCAGATATGGAAAGTATCAGATATGGAAGATGTGGGACTGTTGATAATCCTGACTTACCAGAGTCCTTTGGCGTCAACTGGATTTCACAAGAAAGTACAAAGGTGAGCCTAGGAGGAGGTTCAGGAGTCTGACTAAAGTTCAGCCAAGTAGAGAATATTTTTGAAAAAATTATATTAAATATGTATCAAGAGCTAGGACACCATTATGGAAAAGACAAGCAGTTGAACAGAATGGGCACAGGGTGAACAAGCAGTTTTCAGAAAAGAGAAGCCAGGAAATGAGAGAAAGGTATCTGGCAAAAATTGAATCAAAGCCACATAAGGTGCAAATGGGGGAAGAAGTGTGAGTCAGGGCAGGAAAGACTCATCTTTGCGGTACGCAGGTAATCAGTGCAGGTCAAAAGACAGAACTCAAAAAGCACCCTTTGCAGCCAATAGTGCAGTAGTTAACTGAGCAAGGATTGTTGGCAAATACTCAGGTCATTGGTGAGAAGTTTGTGGGAGCTGTGTGTTCAGTCTCAATCTAGCACCTAACTGATCATGTGAAGTTAAAACAGAGAGCTAGCAGTGGCCACTTTAACCAACTGACTGATCTTCAGTGTCATCAGTGTTGGGACAGATGTATATCACACGGCTCCCAGGAAATGTCCCGTGAGTCACCAAACCTCACCCAAGCAATGTTCTCACCAAAGCTTCCAGCCTAAACCGAACTGTGGAGAAGCTTCCAGACACGTCCAGAGCATAGGACACTCTCAAGTCTGCTGTCCCATATTCTTCAACACTGTCATTGACTAAAAGGCAAAAAAAAACCAAACAAATAAACAAACAAAAAAAACGAGTGGATTGTTAGAAATGGAGAGACCATAGGGACATGATTATTAAATATGATGCAAAGGTTTAATCACACACTTGCAGGAGGTTCTTGTTCTCAGAAGACTCAGTCTGTAGCTGAGCCTCTGATGGCTCAGAAAGGTGACAGGGAGAAGGCAGCAAGTCTAACTGCACCCTGCAGTGAAACTCTTGGGCTCCTGTGCTGTTGGGGAGAAGGTGTGTGAGGAGGAAGGTGTGGATGGCCACTTGGCTCCACCTGGCTGGCTTGGCAAGGGGCACCATCAGGCCTACCAATTTCTTTTCTGGGTGTAGATGACTGCTGGTGATTTGGAGGGAGTTTTACTTTTACAAAAGTTACCAAGTTAGGAAGATTCTGGACACCCACCAAGGGGAGTATGGGTAGCTCACCTGGGGTGCATTCAGATGGCCCAGAAAGGCTCCCCACATCTGAGAGGCCACTGCTGCAGAGCCTGGAGGATACACATGGGGTTGGGGTTGGAAGCAGAGCACAAAAGGAAAAATGTAGTTATGAGACTACTCACGTATAATTTAAAAAATAAATCATATGTGCCTGGATTTTAGAACGCATGATTCAGATAAAGGGTCCTCTCCCATAGGGTGGGGGTGCCCTGGCAAAGGGCCACAAAGAACATGGGCAGACTCCTCACGTTTCATGACTTAATGCCAGAGGGGGAGGGCAGTGCTGGTGTTTCCTGTTTTTATTGATGTCTCGGATATATCTCAAACAGTTCGTAACTGTTAACTATGTCGGGAAGGATACTGTTAAAGTTGACTTTTATTCGTGGGAGCAAAACAAAGCAAAGGCTCAAGAATCTATAGAGAACTATAAATAAGCGCTGCCTTTATCTCTTCTCTCGGGTGGGGTCTGCACATTCCAGCCAGGGAGGAACACACAAGGATACCTGCTTTTACCATTACTGCTTGGCCTGGCCTGGGAATCGAAGACAATGCGAAAGATGCTAAAGGGAAACAAGATGTATAACTTCTGGAAAGGAGGAGACCAACAGCACATTCCTGCAGCCCCCAGAGAACAGCGGAAGAGCTCTCGGAATGAATGAGAGAATTCAGGAAAGCCGCCAGATGCGAAATACATACTTTAAATCAATATCTTTTTCTTATTCTCCACAAACAACTAGTCAGAAGATAAAGTAGAATTTTAAAAAATCTTGCATCTTGGAAAAAGAAATCACACACACATGCACACCTCAACAAGAACAGTAATCAAGTACACAAAAATACCTAGCAACAACCCTCTTTAGAAACATTTGAGGTCTGTAGGAAGAAAACAGCCTTTACTGAAACATATGAAAATAAATCTCCAACAAAACAACATCATGGCATGCTCTTGAGGAGGGAGTTTTACTTTTACAAAAATCAGTTTTTCCAAAATTCATGTCCAGGTTTACCAGATGTTCAGTCCTATTCTAACAGGATTTGTTCAGGGGTGAGGAGTGGGCTGTGGGTGGGGAGGTACTTGGTAAGATTAATCTAAAATTCATATAGAAGAAATCAGCAGGAAACCCTAAGAAAATGTACATCTAGCTGAGGCAGAATGCTCCTGGCAAGTGTTAAACAGACTTCTCTGGCCTTTGCCCTGCAACCCTTACCTCACAGTGCTAAAGGAGGTGGACTTGCACAACTAGAATTTTCTAGAAGAGCAAACAATCTCAGAGGGGGCCAAGTAAAGCCCCAAATCACACTGCTACTCCACAGCAGCTCAACCATGACATTGGGACTTAAAGCTCCCACACCCTCAGCTTCTGCAGGTGGTAAAAGTTTATTCTGTTTCTACAGTATTTATCAGCATGACACACGTGGACATAAAAATCTGGGAGCCTTGAAATCAAAGGGAGGGGGATATCTAATAAAGAAGGTGGAGATCCAAGCGAGGTAGCACACACTTACAATTCTAGCACTAGAACGGCAAAATTAAAATTCTAGCCGAAGCAGGATTGCAAATTCATGGCCAGCCTGGGCTACGCAGTAAGACTGCTTAAAAAAAAAAGGTGGAGAAAGCTAAATTAATATTTTGGAGGAAAAAAAAGAGGGAATGAGATTTTCACTATACACTAAAGGCCAAGGTACATTCCTGGGGAATTAGTTCAATGTGAAAAAATGTTAAAAATAAAGCTAGAGAGACATTTAGGTTTTTATCTACATTCTTACTAGCAACCATTGTCTCAGCTTAAAAATAATGGCAGCATGGTGGAGGGAAAGAGAACATTTAGGAAATTCCACTACTTAAAAATTTCAAGTTTCTGTATATTGAAAAAATGTCCATCAAAATGAAAAGGCAAGTTTCCACTTCTGTCAGAGATGGATTAGCAGAGACCGGATTTAACTGCCTGCCTGCAATACCAACAAAACAAAGCAGAACAGACACAAATATGTGAACAATGGTGTTTAAGGCACTGGACATCAGTCAGTGCTGGACAATGATCCTGAGAAAGGGGAAACCGCCCAGTGGGCCTCTAGTTACTGCCCAGCTCACTTCCTTACGAGAGTTTTCCAGGCTCCATGCAGGAAAGGGGGAGCTTAGGTGGAGCACCCTGCATCCTTGAGTGAACAAGATGGGGCTGAGGAACCAAAAGCAACTAAAGTTCGCAGGACAGGGTATTAGGGCAGAGGAGGCTAAATAGCGAGAAGTCCTGTAGTCCTGCAGAGCCTCCTCCAGAGGTCAGTAGTTAACAAGGCGATGGCCCAAGTCCATCTTTACCAATGAGTGCCCTAAGTGTACACAGTCTACAGAGAGGGGTGTGGGTCAGCAGTAGATTAAGTGCTTAGCATACAGGAGACCCTGGATTCTGTCCCCATGACAAAGAAAAACAAAAAAAAAGTCTAAATACTCCTATTATGAAATAGGTGGTCAAACTGGGTTGTCTACAAAAAATATAGCCACATACAGGTTAAAAGAAGTAACCCAGCTTCACAATATAATGAAGTGAAAACTGATAGAACTGAAAGGGGGAAACATACAAATCCACAGTGATGGTCAGAAAATCTAATGCCTCTTTCCTAGTAACAGGACAAAATGTAGCAAGGACTGAGGGGACCTGGACACAGCACCATCTGCCACTGGGCTTGACCGACATTGGTAGAATGTTCAGCTCCAAAGCAGTGTCTTTCCGAACGCCCACAGAATAGGCACCAATACAGTGCAGGCTCTGGGCCTCTGTACCCCATGTTCATGGGCTGAGAAAGATTCAAGTCATGTGAACTACATGTTTTGACCACAATGGAATTAAATTATAAATCAGTAACAGAAAGATCCTTGGAAAAGCCCCAAGTATTCGCAAACTAAATAGCATACTTTTAAATAATCCATGAGTCAAAGGAGAATCATAAAGGACATTAGGACACATTCTCAACAAAACGTACACCAAAAGCACAGCATGAGGGGACTCAGGGAGTGGCATAAAAGCAGCACCTGCAGAAAGGTGTGTCACCAGATGCCTGTGTTGGAAAAGAAGCAAAGTCTCAAATCAGTGAACTCAGCTTTCATCATAAGGAAAACAGAAAAGAAAAGCAAGTTGAACCCAAAGTAAGCAGAAAAAAAGAAAAGGAATAGCAAGGATCAGGTGGAAGTAGATGAAATAAAAAACAGAAAAGCACCAGGAAAAAAATCAAGGAAACCAAAATTTGGGTCTTTGAGAATTATCAAGAAAACTAATAAATTTCTAACTAATCTGATGATAGAAACGACCAATGTCAGGAAGGAGGAAGGTGGTATCATTATAGATGTAAAGAAATATTTTAAACAATTTTATGCCAATAAATCTGACAAGTTAAATGAGATGGATAGATTATTTTTTTTAAATTCAAAACACCAAAGGTCACTTAAGAAGAAACAATGAGACAGAATGGTTAGCATCTACTTGTGGCTGGAGAGTTCAGTTAGAAACTTTCCTTTCAAGGAAAAATCCAGACCTCTGTGGCCTCACCAGTGGATTCTACCAAACCTTCATGTACACACACCAAAAAATGCCAATTAGATACAGTTTCTTTAGGAAAATAAAATGGACAGAATACTTTTCAATGCATGCTAGGAGATCCGAATCACCCTGATATCAAAAGCAAAGAGTACAACAAAAGGACAGTGCAAGAACTCTCATCAGGATGAATGCAAAAATTCAAAATAAAATTTTAGCTGGTAGAAGCCAACTATCAATAAAGACGACAGTGGATTGTAACCAGATGTGAGTTTCCTCAGAAATGGTCAGTGTGGCGTTGGAAAGTCAATCAGAGTAATTCACTTTATTAACAACTAGAAAAGAAAAGGCACATGATCAACTCAGTGTGTATAAAAAAAATTTGAAAAACTCCAACACCCTGTCCCAAGCGACGAAAAACAAAAAAAGCTCTCAGCAAACTGGGAGGAGAGGGGCTTCCTCAGCCTAACAAAAGATATGCATGAAAACCTCACAACCAACAGTGAAAAGATTAAACATTTTCTTGCTAAGAACTGGAAAAAGATGAAATATTTGTTCTCATCTCTCCCAACCAGTGCTGTCCTACAGGTTCTTGTTACTGAAATTTGGCAAGAAGAAATAAAAGCCACAGAGATTAGAAAGGAAGGTGGAAAGCTATTTTGTTTACAGATAACATGACTTTATAATCCAAAGGAATCTATTTAGAAAATGCCATAATAGTGAGTTCAGCTATGTTGCAAGATATAAGATCGATATACAAACTCAAGTGGATTTCTGTAAAATTACAACGAACCACCAGATTTCGAGATTTTAAAAACACCGCTTTTTAATAGAATTAAAACTATGTGCTATTTAGCGATGAATCTGACAAGCGTTGTGAAATACCCAAACTTAAAGAGCACAAAACATTACTGAGAGAAATTAAAGAAGATCCAAATAGAGAGATACAGAGAATCTGTGCGTTCAAAGGCTCAGTACTGATAAGAAGGCCATTTTCTCTAAATTTCTAGAAATTAACAGATGGATTGTAAAATTCGTGTGGATTGTGAAACTAGCAGATGCCAAGATAAAACTGTTTTGGTCAGATCCAGACAGAGCAAGAGCCGGGAAGTCATAAAGGGCTCCTGCCTGCTGGGCTGAGATAAGTAGTTTCTCAGGGATTTTCTCAAATCCCACCAGAGATTCCTCCTCATTCCACACCCCCCCCAAGTGCTTTGCTGTCTTCGCACTCATGCACGTACGCATAGATTTCTGTAACAAGGTTTATCTTTAACATTCTCTAAGCTTGGAGCAATTTAGACAAGATTCCCTGAATAGAACACATGCCTGGCAGCGGCCCCTCTATCAAGGGGCTGACGCCAGTGCCCACCCCGAGACCTACAAACAAGCTCTGGTACCCCAGCAGCTTACGTAAATTCCTCCCTTTTTTTGATTTTTAAAAGCTTCCCTTTGCCTCAACTTCTTTGAATACACCCATATCATGACATCCTCAATAAATATCATTCTTCCTTGGAGAATCTCTCTGATTGTTATTTATGTTGACAGGTTAAAGCAAACAACCTTGAACAAGAACAATAAAACCAAAGAGCTAACATTCTAAGAATTAGCGTATAGCTAAAGTAATCCAAACAGGGCAGTATTGGCGTAAATAGTAAAAAAGATCAAAGGAACAACAGAGTCAAGAAATAAACCCTCGCTCATGCAGACAATCAACTTTTGACAATGGTGCAAAAGTAATTCAGCACACAAATGATGGTTTTTCCAGAAATCATGCTGGAACAATTGGAGACCCACATGCAAAACAAAAAATCCTTGGTTTCAGTGTTTCACACAGTATAGAGAAATTTACTCAAAAATGGATCTAAATATAAGAACAGAAACATAAAAACACAAGAGAAAACCTTTGTGATCTTGGGGTATGCAAAGATTTCTTAGACACAATGCCAAAAGTACACTTCTTAGAAGAACAAATTGACAAATTGGAATTTGAAAAAATTTTTTAATTTGTTCTTCAGATGACAGTGGTAGAGAGACTAAGATGACAAACCACAGACAGTTGCTATGTGTCTATTACAAGGCCTGATCCAGAATATACAAGGACTCCCCAAATTCAAAAAACTAGACAATTCAACTTTAAAATGATGGGCAAAGCTTAACAGATACTTCACTAAGCAAGATGGATGAAAAAAATATGTGAGAAAATGCTCATACCATTCACCATTGGAGAGAGAGAAAATTAAAATCCCTAGATAGCACTGCACACTTACAAGAAAGGCTAAAGTTAAAAGACTAACAATAGCCAAATGGGGACACGGATGGGGTAGGCACCCCTTAAGGAGACAAGAAATGGTTAAACACAAATCTCCCATCATAAGCCCTCATTTTATTTCTCCCCAGTAGGAAAGGATGTGTACAGTCTTGTAAGACTTGAATGTGATTGCAAATAGCAGCATGGCTTTAATCATCAAATACCAGGAGCCCTGATGTCCCCTAGCAGAGAAGCTGGTATGACCTCGGTGACAGCAGAGATTGCTGCATGCAGCCACAGCAGGGACAAATCTCAGGACAGCAGGTCTGAGCAAAGGAAGCCAACCAAGGAGTTCATACCACTGATTTCACTTACAGAACATCCTCAGTCATCTGTCCCTCACAGGAAGAAGGCAGAGGGGGTTCATAAAGCAGAAAAAGGACATTTTGGGTATGTGCTCTCCTGACGGTGGTTTCATGGTGGCCACATATGTCAAGACTGACCAAACTCTGCTTTACAGAGGTGCCTACTAATGATGCTTCACAAAAGCTGTTTTAAAAATTAAAAGGCAAATGACCAACAGGAAATTGCTTTGAGTCAAATATGACAGACAAGAGGCAATATAATCAAAATGTTTAAAGCACTTGGAAATGTATAAGGAAAACATTACCCACCCTAATTAGTCGCTGGGGCCACCATAACAAAGCCCCATGGTCTCCCATCAGCTTCAACAGCAGACATTTATTGTCTTACACTTTGCAAGTCAGACCCAGGTGTCCCAGGGCTACTCCTCCTGAGGATCCCCACCTTGGCTTGCAGATAATGTCTTCTCCCCGTTCCTCATTTGGTCTTCCCTGTCTGAGTCCAGGTCTCCTCTAGCTATAAGGCCGGCAGTCAATTAAATTAGGGCCCATCCTCATGGTCCACTTAAACTTAACCACTTCTACAAAGACCCTGTAGCCAAAGACAGTCACCTTCTGAGGTGCTAGGAGTTTCCATTAAATTATGGCAGGCTGGGGGTGGGGGGCAGTATCTGACTTTCTCTGTGCTTTTTCCCTGGAGGGCAAGGGCCGTTTATCTCTAGTGAGGGTGTGGGGACTGAGGAGGGCTCAGTAACACATGGTTGCCACTCTTTTCAGTGGTTGCCACCCTTGAAAGTCACCATGTGAATTGAAAGAGAGACATAATTCAGCCCATAGAAAAACAAGTGAAAGACAAGTTACAGAATCAGAAATACAAACAACAAATAAATATACTCCAAAAAGTGCAAATGTTTTTTAACACCATGCTTTACACTAGCTTTGCAAGGACTGAAAGGAGTGGCAACCATGTGTTACTGAGCCCTCCTCAGTCCCCACACCCTCACTAGAGATAAACAGCCCTTGCCCTCCAGGGAAAAAGCACAGCGAAAGTCAGATACTGCCCCCCACCCCCAGCCTGCCACAGGCACCAGCTCCCAGGACAGGAGTCGACAGAGCTCCTAGGCAGGAAAGTGAGCCTTGGATTTTTCTGAAGTAAGCACTGTTTTTTTCTGTCCTACAAGTCTAGAGGACATAGGAAAGCATATCTTTGAATCCAGCTGCTTTAGACCCTATGTATAGACCAGGCAGTGTGCCCTGGGTTCTGGGGACATGGCTTGCTTAGTGCCCCTAAATCACTTTGCACCTGAGTCAGGACAGGACCTCTGGAGGTGCTGGAGAGGGCCAAATGGACTCCAGCCTGCCACCTTTACCTGAGCAATCCCAGAACTTTTTGATACTTACCCAGTGCCTTCCACCTGGATGAGCAGCCCCATTGGTTGGAGGCCTGTACTGGGAAAGGGCAGTAGATAAAGGCAGCAGTGCTCGCCTTACAAAGCCCCTCAGAATCAGCTGCCCATTGGTCCCAGAGCCCCTAGTTCTTTTCTCTCTGCCCTTCTCCTTAGCCAAAAGGACTCCTTGCTTGGGCATCGGAAACCCAAGGTACCAGGGCTAGTCTGTAGGTAGCTCCCTGCCCAGCTTCCTGCTCCTGGGGACCAAGGGCTTGAGGCTGTCCCCTCTCCAGTATCCCCTTCTAAGCCCTTGAGCCACCTTCTGCCTTCGGGGAGCCTTGCCTCCCTTAGATGCCATAAAGAGGGGATGGAAGAGGGGAAGGCATCCACTCAGCACAGACTTGCAGGGCCACAGAGCCTTTGCACATCTCTGATCCCCTAATTTTAAATTTCCAGCTCTGTCATCTTGCCCTACAATATTTTTTTTCATCTCCGTCAAGCCTGTGTTTTTAGAAGCATCTGATGTATCCCACTTGTTCCTTTGGGTCTGTCTCCCTCTGGGAACATGTGCTCCATGGATACAGGGAACTCTGCATTGTTGGTCTCAACCCCTTTAATGGTCCTTACAAGGCAGCCAGCTCGTAGGTAATCCCTAGATGAGCTGAAAACTTGCGGCCACATCAGTCCACACACAGGTATACATGGCAGCTCTGTTCACCACCACCTGCCTGGTGCTTTGCCCTGCCTAGAGCTCTGACTTGAGGTCCAGGAAGAGTTCAGAAACAAAGTCTCCCTCTGATCTCCTGCTGTTTAGCTATCTCCCATTCCTCTTCCTCTCCCACAACAGGCCAAGGAGACCAGAATTTTCTCTCCAAGGTAGGTCACAGAAACAACAGCCTCTCTCCTCCAAAGCCAACCATAAAAGCATGAAATGTTACTCTAACCTCTCTTGACCTTTCTGTGTGGGAGCTGGTCATAAAGAATGTAGGTAACAAGGCTTTCATTTTAGAAAAAGCACGGCCCTCTACCTGAGAAGAAGTTGGACATGTAGGGACCAAGAAGAATGTGCACAAACAGGCCTTGTGGGGTCTTTGTCAGTCTACTACCATCAGATTACACCCTCTGTCCAGTTAGATACGTACATGGCTATCCATGCTTACCAAACCTAAGCATAAAAGTGGACACTTCTCCCTGAGACTTTGGGTCTTGGTTTCTGAAGTTTCCCTGGACAAGTAAAACACTGATGACCTAACTCTGTCATACTTTTCTCTTGTTAGCCTGCCTTTTGTTACAGTGGGAGGAAAGAGGTCACATTTTTCTGCCCCTGCATGCCAAAATTTGGAAGCAACAAAGAGGTCTTTCAATAGATGAATGGGTAAACCGAGGTACACCCAGACAAAGGAATATTATTCAGCCCTAAAAGGAAGTGCACTGAAGAGCCATGAAAACATGGAGGAAGCGGAAATGCATATACTAGCTAGCTGAAAGAAGCCAGGCTGTAAGAATCCAAGGAATGACATTCTATAAAAGGCAAAGGGGCAACAGTGGAGACAGTGAAAGATCCCTGGCTGCCAGGGCCTGGGGGGAATGGGAAATGAAAGGGTGGCTCAAGGGGGGTCTTCGGGCAGTGACACTGTTCTGTAAGATATCCTGAATGGTGCACAAGGACATTATGGAAGGGTAAGCCCTCCTATAAGTGACGAACTTCAGAACTTCAATTAGTAATAATATATTAACATTATTTTATAAGTTGTAACATGTTGGGATACATTAATCCAAGAAGTCAATACTATGGGAAACTGGGATTATGGGATGGTCTATGGGAACTGTATTTTCTGTGCAAGTTTCCTGCCAACCTAAAATTGCTCCTTTAAAAGTCTACGTTTAAAAAAAATCAGTTGTTGAGTCGAACCTCACATTTAACTGGGCATACTGTATTTTATCTGGCAATCTCAGCCCCTGGCCTCAGGAAGGGGGCAAGCAAAGAATAATGGGATTTGTGTGTTGTAACAGATGGGAAGGAAGGAGAGAGTATCTCAGAGTTGCCACATACCCTGGGGGTGAGGCCTGGGCTCTGTGCTCAGAAATTCCAAGCCTTTGTGTGGAGGATCTGGTTGGCAGTTGGTAGATAAGTGGAGAAGCAAGACTGAGTGTCCAGCAGGGTCTGGCCAAGGGTTCCACCGGCATCCTCCTTGGCCACTCATTTTCCAGCCACATCTCTGAGCCATACCTGTGAGTTAAATATAGGTCATACTTGTGGGTTACTACATGGCTACCAATGAAATCAGTGCTTTAGAAGAAGAAAATGTGAGCCGCTGGATTCCTGTTCCTGGAACCTCCATTCCCTAGCTGCATCCCTGTCCAGACCACCTGCTGCTGGCCAAATGCTTGTCTAGCCAGCAACATCAGGTCCCCCTCCCTCTTGGGCCTTGCTAAAGGGGGCTGGATCCCCTCCATCCCACACAGTACCTGGACACCTGCTCCTCCAGGACAGATCCTTCTTTGCTACCATCACCTTCCTCTTCCATCCAGGTATATAGGCTGTAAAGGCTGTAACCCCCTCCTCCATCCTGACCCCCAAATGTCAAGGCTAATGTCTCACCTTCAAATCCTTCACTCTAGACCAATCTATTTCTTTTCATTATTTTGGGGATGGGTGGGTGGGTGGTTTTTTGAGACAGGTTCTCACTAGGTAGTCCAGGTTGGCCTTGAACTCACTATGTAGCCTATGCTGGCCTCAAACTCTTCATGATCCTCCTGCCTCAGCATGCCAAGTGCTGGGATTTCTGGGGTGCACCACCAAGTTCATCTTGTCATTTTTATCAGCATCAATGAACAGGGAAAGGTGGGGCTCTAGACTCCCCCTAGAACCTAGAACCAGATGCCTCTGGTTTATGCCAGCTCCTGACTTCCCCCTTGCCCAGCACTGTCCCTATTGGAAGGCCTGGTTTCCCCATTCCAAGGGCAGCCAGAGTTCATTCATTAGTCCTAGGGTCCCCCATCGACCCTGCTTGACATCCCCATCCATGCCATCCCAGCTCCAAAGTACACTGGTATACTGGGGCACAAAGCAAACTCAGCCAGCCTAGCAGGGGAGAAGAGCAGCTGAACGTATTGAGAAGTGGGGAAACTCACGAGAAAGGGGAAACTCACGGAGCTGGGAGCCTGGGGACAGGCAGAAGGGAGCCTGCCACCCTCTCCTGCAAGAGAGGGTCTTGGTCAATGGCAGAAATCGGCGAGACATGGAGTCAGGGACAAGAAGGTCTCCTGAGATAGGGCTGGCTTGACCTGGAGAGGGTGGGCCGACAGAGAGCCCCGGAGAAGACAGGGGGCCTCTTGAAGGAGGTGTGGTGTGGCGGTGGTGGGGGCAGGGGATGGGAGTGAGCTGGCGGTGGTTAGCTGGCCGCTGGAGCTTCCAGGGGAAGGGGGCCTTGGAGTGCTGAGCGGAGGGAGAAACAGACGGGCCAGGTGGAGGGAAGGAGTCTAAGACCCCCGATTCCTGCCCAGCCCATTCATTATTTCCCCTCCCCCTACTGCCAGGCAGCTGGAAGGTGGCAGCACTGACCAGGCAGTGACCTTGAATTGTTGAGAAGGAGAAGGGGAAAGACAGGGGCCCGCGCCGCTGCTGAGTGGCGAGGTGGGGGTGGAGTGGGGAGAGGGAGGGGGACGGCAGGGAGCAGGCCGTACAGCAAGAGTGGGAAAGTGCAGGCGCGGGCGTAAGGGGTCTAGGGGATTGCATGGCTCCTGGAGTTCGCGATGCGTGGGCGGAGTATTCAAGGCAGAGAGTGCGGAGTG
>PVJX010002479.1:46932-127901 GCA_004027295.1 Dolichotis patagonum | reverse complement strand
TGTCTGCCTTGCTTGGTGGTTTTATCCCATGTGTATCTAGAATGTCTTTCAGTATTCTTTGTAGGGTTGGTTTGGTGTTCATGAAGTTCTTCAGCTGTTCTTTGTCATGGAAGTATCTTATTTCTCCATCCATTTTGAAGGACAGTTTTGCCAGGTATGTCAGTCTGGGTTGGAAGTGGTTTTCCTTTAGGATCTGAAATACTTCACTCCATGCTCTTCTTGATTTCATTTCTTGTGTTGAGAAGTCTGCCGTGATTCTGATAGGTTTTCCTTTATAGGTGATCTCTCTTTTCTCTCTAACAGTTTTTAGTATTCTGTTCTTATGTTGGATTTCTGGGTTGGTGATTATTATGTGTCTGGGTGTAGTTTTATTTTGGTTATGGCTATTTGGAGTTCTATATGCTTCACTTATCCAAATGTCAGTTTCTCTTCTCATGTTTGTTAAGTTTTCAGCTATTACTTCTGTAAATATCCTCTTGATATCATTTGGGCTGTCCCCTTCTTTTTCATTTATTCCTATTAATCTTTGTTATTTTTAAAAGATCTTGCCTTTCCTGTTCACTGGCTGCAATCTTATCTTTGAGGTCTGAAATTCTATCTTCACTTTTGTTGAGGCAGTTTTGACAGCTTTCAATAGCATTTTTGATTTCCTGTATATCTCTTTGAATCTGCTTTATGTATTCTGTTTGTTTCTTATGTTGTTCATTCAGGGATTCTGTCTGTTTGCTTTGTTCCTCTAATTTTTTAGCTGTGTCTTCACTAGCTGCGTTCACTATTTCTTTCACTATTTTTATCAATTCCTCTTTTACCTGGGCAAGTATTTCTGGTTTGAATTTCTCATAGCTTTCCCTAGTTGCATATTTATTTCATTTGATATCATTTCAGACATTTCAGGTGTATGGCTTCTTTTTTCTTCTATGTACATGGTTTCTAAGCTTTCTTGGGGTGGGCTGGAGCTTTGAGCCTGCCTTTTGGTCTTTCCTTTTGTCATTTTTCTATATTTCCTTGCTTTGAGCAGTGTTCCAAAGCTTCCTCTGGATGTGGTGAATTACCTCTTGCACCCTCAGTTTCTGGAGCAGCGGTGGCTCCCCCATAGGCTCTTGGCTCCCTATATTGAAAGGTGGAAGCTGGGCCTTGTAAACTGGGGCCCACGGAACCGCGGGCCACAGTCCTGTGTCCTAGAGGGTGAGTATGATCTCAATTGCCAGGAGTGCTGATTTTAAGCTCTCCGCAGGCCAGCCCACACCAGGCCATCAGGCCACCAGGTCGGCCTCTGCCTCCCAAACTGAGAGAAGGCCACTGGGCGTGGTGCACTAAGGCTGTGGAGCTTCCCACACTTGGTCCAGTGTACCTGGTAGCTAGCCCAAGCTCAATTGTCTGGAGCACAGGTCGCCAGCTCTCCACGAGCCCGCCTTGGGGTGGCAGGACTCACCTGGCAGGGTCCTAACTCCCCTCTGTGGGCTCCTGGCTCCCTAAATTGTAAGGCGGATGCTGGGCATGGTGGACCAGAGCCCGTGGAACCTCAGGCCGGGCCACCATCCTTTGTCCCAGGCCGGTCTCAGGGAGGTTCCCTGCAGGTGAAGGGCGGACCTACAGGTCCCAAACAGTCAGGCTGAGAGGCTGGTTTCCACAAAATTCCCAATCCCAAACAGAGCAGGCCTAGCTGCCGGTCTCCGGGAGGTTCCCTATGGGTGAAGGACCGACTTATGGGTTTTTGAGAACATCAAATATTGCATGATTTGTTTCCAAAGTTTGGTTTATATAGTGCAGTTATTCTTAAATCTTTGATACAAAGTTAGACTTAGAGTCAAGTGCGATGGCACATGCCTGGAATCCCAGCACTAGGGAGGCTGAGGCAGGACAATAATTATGAGTTAAAGGCCAGCCTGGGCTACATAGTGAAACCCTGTCTCAGAAAACCCAAACAAAACAAAACAAAATCCCCACCAACATTAGGCTTGTTTATAATTTTTTTAATTTTGGTTTTTGAGACAGGCTCTCACTATGAACCATACCACCTATAATTTTTATGCATATGTAGATTTAAGAATTCTTTTAAAGCTCAAAGTTGTATAAATATGCAAAGGTAGTTTTTAGGGTTTTCTGGAAGAGCAGAATCAATAGAAATACACACATATATAAATTACGCTAGGGGATTTATGAGGTGGCTTGCAGGATGGGAGATGAGAGTCCACAGTGGCCATCTGCATGTTGGACAGCTGGAGGGCCCAGCAGTGGCTCAATCCAAGAAGAATGAAGCCACAGGACAAGAGGAACCAAGCACGCAGCACCACGCAGAGGGCGAAGGCCTGGAAGTACGCTGGAGGGTGGCTGGGGGAGTCTTTGCAGGACCCTGCGGAAACTGGAGACCTGAAGAGCAATGTCTGGAGGTGACAGCAGCAGTGGGGCACCTGCTCTGGGGGTTGGGGGGCTGTTGCTGCTTGGAGGCTGCCAGGCTTCCTGTGGGTGAGTTTCCCCCGCCGCTGGCTAGGCTGGGCGTGATCTCGTGCTGAGGGACGGGTCAGTGGAAACTCTCCGGACCTCTGGAGGTGCAGGCTTGCCTGGGCTTCTGGCTCCTGTGGACTTTAACACAGCCTGTGCTCACTGCTCGGTTTTGGAAGGTTCCACTGGGAAATGTTGGTTTTGATGCTGAACGAGAGGGAAACTTTTCCTCAATCATTTTTGCATTTCTAGAAGCAAAAATGTCCTCGGGGCCGTCGTTCACAGATTTGTTTTGGTTTTGTGCGGTATTACCTTGGCATCCTGGGCCGGTCACAAAGCCCAGAGGCAGCCTGTGGCCCTGGGCCCTCTGCGTGGGGCTGTGGAGGGCGAACCTGTGAGAGCCATGGCTCTGTGCGGGACAGGAAACATGCCCTGTGGGGAGCGGGCTGTGGTCAGGCCCAGGTCTCGCTCAGCTGAGGCTTGGGGGTCAGACCAGCACAGGACACTGGTGCCTGGATGGAGAGATTGTGAAGTCTTGTGGGTTAGATTCCTGCTTTGAATTCTGGCTACCTAACCTTGACCAGGCTCCCTGTGCTGCTGATTCCTCGTTTTCCAAATGGGAATAGTTTCTACCTTAAGACTGTTAAGCAATTAGTGTAATAATAATAATAAAATGTGTAACACATAACCTGGTGGACAGTGAATGTGATTTCTCCTACTCATCCATCAGTCGGGTTGTTGCTCGGGTGAGGGAAGGGGAGGCAGGTTGCCTGGGGCTCCCTGAGCAGGGCTGTTGTCCGTGGAAGAGCTGCCTGCTCCCAGGAGGAGGGGGTGACTGCGGGGAACTCCCCGGCTGGTGGTGCCGTGCAAGGCTGCCCACTTCTGCATGGCCATTGCTTCGCCACCAAGCTGTGTCCTCTTTTTTTCTTAGCAATTATTTTAAATTGAAAACTGGACCTTCCCCATAAATAAGAGTCCAAGCAATCACAGAAATTATATTAAATAAAGAACACGCAACCAATTTACAAGTATTCCTTGGATAATAATTAGTTGCAGCCATTTGCTGTAATGTAAAAGCATTACTTTTCAAGAGTCCTGAAATTAATTGTATTCCAAATTAGTTTTCTTCTTAGGTTGTCAATTAACTTTCCTTCCTACAAATCTGTGGTTAAAGATATTTTAATGCTGTTAGGAAGTGGCAGACTTACCGTGCCATTAGTCTTACATTAATAATCATATTTCTTAATTACCTAGATTCTCTCCCCAAGGAAGAAACTGATTGTTCTCAGATTACAGGTGTCTCCAATAGCCATCTCCCCCCTGCACGAGCCTGTTAGAAAGATGCATTTTGCACTAAATTCTGTAATAGAAGCGTTTCCCAGGGCAACCACGGAGACAAATTGTGAAGACAGCCCAAGAATTTTCAGATAAGTAGGTGCAAAGGCTGAGCAAGATGGGATGCTATGTTTTCTTTGTAAAATTTGGTACTGGGCTGAGTAAAGCCAAAGGGAACAGGGCTCCTTCTCTCTTTTGAAGTCACCAGGTACAACTAGACATGTAGAGAGAGCACTCATTGTGTTTCTGGTTTCTGTCACCTAGATGTTCCAATGTGATTTGCATTGCCAGAAGCTGTGTTCTGAGAAATTACACCCAAGGTTTCTTGCCTTGGTCTGCAGCTCCCGCTGAGGAAGGCAGGAAGTGTGTGCCCCCAGTGTGAGGTACCCCCCAAACCAGGAGAGGTTCAAAATGGATCTCTAAAAATTAGGGTATTTCTTCAATTTCCTCATGCTGGGAGTAAAACTTCTACACGGGCCGTGGTGCCCAGGAGTGTTTGATAGAGCCAGACTCTGCTGGGCCCTCCTGGGCCCTGTGGGTCAAAGCCTGGCTACCTGACAGACACCTATTTCCTGGTGTGTGTTCTTCCCCTTCTGTAAACTGGAGCCTTCTGCACACTGGAGGGTGGGAAGGCTGCCCTTTACCACGTGTGTCTTTGCAAATATTTTCTCCTAGCCTGTGTCTTATCTTCTCATCCTGTAGTGTGGAGGACCACCTGAATGACTGCCCCTGAACATAGAGCAGCTATCTCCATTTTGGCTAAACATGGCCCTGTCTCCATGAACTGGTATGTACAGAGCCAGCCGGGCCATTTCTTTACCCCTCAGTTGACGCTAAGCAGTATAAATAGGGCTGGCTGAGGTGCCGATGGGTAATCGTTGAAGGAGGTTCAACAGTCTCTGGTTACCCGCTCCTCCCATTCCTAAAACACATGGTTGAGCTGAGTGGAATGAAGAGCCACTGCTCCACATTGTCTGTCAGCTGGGTTCAGCCTCCAGATAGGAGGCTATGACTTCCTAGGGCAGAAAAGTTTCCGTGTTTGAACTGAAGCAGCAGCCGTGTAAACATTACATGCTGCCTCAGCTGTGTTATGCATGTTGGTCTTTCCGCACATCCTTCTCCCTGCAGATTGCAGAGGTGCTTCAGGGCTCCCCCCAGCCCGGCTCTCAGCACTCACGCAATTCCCGCCCTTCTCACATCACTCACCCTCAAAGCACTCCGTTCTTCATGAATCAATAAAATCCGGGTTGGGCCCTGGGTTGAAGCCTTTATTCTGATGAACCTTCATCCTGGCTGGACTTAGGACCTTTGGCTCCCCATAGCTATAAATATATCTTAGTGTCTTTATTCTCACTTTATTCGTTATTTCAGTTGCACTGAAAGTGGTAGATTGGAATTAGCTTATTGGAGTTCCAATAACTTTTCCATGGGATTACAAATATAAATTTACCAGGCCGAGATGGGGTCTGAGAGGAGCTCGCTATATGTAGGTGGTATTATCCATGGATTAGAAGTTTTTAATTGTAATAAAGTTCAATTTATCCCTTTTTTCATGGGTCCCAATAATATCTAAAAAGTTATCACCAAAAGCCTAGGTCATGCACACTTTCTCTCACGTTTTCCTCCGAGAGATTTAGAGTTGCTTTGCATTTACGCGTAAGCACGCAGTCCAGCCCAGGTTCTCTCTGCCTGAGGGCTCTCGGGTGTTATTCTAGGAGCTGAGTCGCATTGGCTCTGGATTTTGCATACGGCCTTTTGTGTCTTTCTGTTTTCCCTCATTCCTTAACCATATTTCAGGAGGCCAAGCCTCTCTATCCATTCAAGGAGTGGTTTAGACAATATTCACCTTGGCCAAGGACCAGGAAGTGTGCTGGGAGGGGGACAGAGGTACTCAGTGGCAGGAAAAGCGGTCACCACTACGTGCAGGGCCGTAGTGAATCTCTGTTTCTGCAGCAGGTCCTGCTACCTGTAAGGAAAAAGCCATTAGACCTCCAACCACTTTGCAGGGAATATTTAAATAACCTTTCAAGGAGCTACCTTTGAAATTCAGGACAGAGTAGGTAAAGGCTAGTTTTGGAGGTTAATTTTATCCACAAATCCAAGGCTTTCGGGAAGGGAATAGAGGAGTCTCATGGGATAAAAGAAGCTGAAAAAAATCCAAAGCAATATGTGGACCCAGGTGAGTCCTGATTCAGAGTAAACCAACTGTGAAATGACTTTTTTTCAGCACTGGGGATCTAACCCAGGACCTCACATACGTTTGGCAAGGACCAGCTCCTGAACTGCACTTCCAGCCCCACGAAGACATTTGGAGACACCTGGGAATGTTTAAATATAAACTGAGTATTAGGTAAAATTAAGGAATCATTGTTAATTCATTTAGGGGCAATTATGTCATGGTAGTAACAGTAAAAAAAATGTAGTAAATATAATAATAACAATGAAAAAGTAGTAATAGTAAAAAAAAAATCATTAGCAGTTAAGAAACATACTAAAAAATACTTTGGGGCAAAATGCCATTTTAAAAATTCTCCAGCAAGCAATCTAGCACACAATTAAACAAATATGGGCGTGAGTTGATGGATGAACTAGATCAACAAAACTTAATAACTATGGAAGAGGGAACATGGATATATAAAAATTCACTACACTTGTCTTTACCTATATGAAATGACTATGATAAAAGTTTTTAGAAAGTTCATCTATCAGGAGAAAGAAAGGAACTGTTACTGTGATCTCCGTTTTTAACGGACCGTTGTATTTTTTGAGGGAATTATTCTTCAGATGCTGCCTGCCCGTGTTGTGATCTGTTGAATAGATTCCCATTAGATCTGGTGTCAACCTCAGTGCTGACAGGATGAGTCGGAACCAGGAAGAGGAACAGCTGGAGAACCCGGGCTTGGTGGGCCATCGTCCTCTGAGAAAAGAAAGGTTCTGTTTCCTTCCAATGGCTCACTGTTGGGTGAGACTACTAACAAAACTACTGGGTTAAATGCCATTCAGGGAGAAATAGGATATTCCAGAATACCCTCAAATAAATACCAAAGGGCTTACTGGCCAGAACAACCAACAGCAAATCATAAGCAGAGCACAGCTGAGAGGATACTGCATATGGTTAAACGGTTAGGAAAACACATTTGCTTAAATGGCGCGGTGTGATTTGGAGTTGTGTCTTAAGTATTGTGCTGTGAAATTTCAATTAGGAGCTAAATGTTGGGAAATGGACTGTGAGCAGGGACTTTGGCCAGCCAGCAGAGGTGCACCATAGTGGAGAGAGAGGGGATGGAGGGAAGTTAGTGTTTGTTTGGATTCAGTTCTCAGCGTTTTGGTGCCTTGCAAGGGGCACGGACCTTCTATCGTGGGGGGTGAAGTTGGAGAACTATTCATGATCCATAAAATGCGTGAGATACCGTGTAGTGTCCACCAAGGGTAAATCAAGACGGGTGAGTTCCCAGTGACTGGGAACAGTTGAGCACCCTTGGTGGAAGAAAGGAAAGAAAAAGAAAGGAAAGGAAAGGAAAGAAAAGAAAAGAAAAGAAAAGAAGAAAAGAAAAGAAAAGAAAGGGAAAGAAAAAAGCAAGAGAGAGAGAGAAAAGTGTCATTCCGACCGCTTCCTGTGGGTGTACCATTTGACACTCACATTCCAGGTGCAGAGTCGCCATGCTGGTAAGGTGCACTTTTGCTGTACGTGGCGGTTCTCTCAAAACCAGTGCCCCGGATTTGAGTGCAGTGGGAAGTAACATGTGAAATGCTTCTTTCAGCTTATCTCCTAGGGAGAGCCAGTTTCTTTCAAGAGCGGCCTCCGATTCTGTGAATGGACTTCTGTGACCAGCGGCTCAGCGCTCAGTGGCTCAGCGCTCACCTGGCCCGTGTGGAGCCCTGGCTTTGACCCCAGCACTGCAGTAAAACCCACCATAAACAGCTAAGGCTGTGGCTGCTCGTCTCTGGTGCAGAAACCCAAAATGCGATTGCAGGAAAGGAGTGAATTTCAGCAGTTTGCACTGGGGCTGTTAAAATCATCTTGCTGGGAAATCACAAAAGTCCCCCAGATCTGCCAGGTCAGGCCCGTCCCCACCCGGAGCCCTGGGTGCACTGGTGCTCAGGAGCTATGTGGGACACAACCAGGACTTTTTTCTGCCAGTCTTCAGAGTGTGTTGCGGAAACAAAGACAAAGGACACAGTCCCAGGCTTACAAGGAAAGAACCTGGTATATGGAGAAATGGGCGATTTAGAGTCTGAACTGTTAGCAGAATCAGCACATGGCTAATTCTGTGGCTCCTGAGCTGTTCGACCTCGTGAAAATGACTCAATCCCTCTTAAAATTCTCTCATCCAATGTGATGGGAGTAAAACAAAATAATGAATACCAGGTCCTGTCTGCAGCAAAGCTGAACAGGGAGCGCCGATGTGCAACTGCAGACAACAGTGCCGGGCTCAGTGGTGTTGGCAACACGAACGGTCACTCCTGGCAGCAGCCGCAGCCTGAAGGGACCGTCACCCAGCCGCGCTCTGTGCTCAGGACCTGCCCCAGGCTCTGGTGATGGGTGGACTCTTAGGGAACAGCTGCCCTCCTGATTGTCCAAAAGGATAGCGACAAAGGTCCCCATCCTCAGTCCTCATGGACGTGTCTTCCAAGGCCCCAGGGAACCAAACCCTCTAACTCAAGGCCTTTTCCATTTCAGCTAAATACCGCAGCATGCACGGGGCTGTGGCTTGTGCAGTTTGAGGTGAGATAAAAAAACTGACACGGGCTTCTTTTTTCCATTTTCACAATTTCATAGATAGAAGATTTGTTCTTATTGTAGATCATAGCAACTCCTGCATTTGTTTTTATGGTTTTAATTTTTATGAGCACATGTTTGCAGTACACAATGATTCCACTCAGAGTAGGGAACTGCTCCGTGCACAAAACACAACTCAGCTCTTTGCTCTTATTAATGTTAAGCAGAGAACTTTCACCTTTGTGCCTAAAGGCAGCATTCCAGGGCTTCTCTGTGGCTTGGCATGTCCGAATCGTTGGCATCACCGTCCCGTGCTTTAGGAGCCATAGGAAGTAAACTAAGGGTCACCTGAGCACAGCACTGCAGCCCCACGTCGTCTGGCAATGAAACGGCTCTGTGTGTGCCACGTGGACTCGCTGGACGAAGGATGGTTCTCACCTAGGCCAGGATGCAGTGGAACAGTGATCGCACCATACTGTTCAGAGAGGCATAAGTTTAAAACTTAGGAAGTGCTTGTGTCTGTCTGGGGTTTTCCATCTAATATTTTCAGACAGTTCCCCTGCAGGAAGGGAAGCCGTGGGGAGGGGCACCTCCGTATGCCTCCAGGTTCTCTCGGACCTCCCCTGGCGAACTCTCACGCAAGGTGCTTTGTGCTGCTCCTGTCTAGGGCAGCAGTGCTGGCAGTCACATGGCCTGTAAAAGTCTAGTGCTGCTTTAGACTGAGTCCTGGAAGGCGGGCTTACTTAGCTCTGGTTGGGTGATGACAGTGAGTCACTCAGACGTACCTTCCAGAGACCTGGGGCTCAGCCATGCATGGAGCCTCGGGAGAAGCCTGCAGGGACAGACCCCGTGGTTGCCCTGGCTTCATGGCAAGGGGGTCTCACTGAATACCATGTGAGTTAAATGAAGAACGAGCAGTGGGGCCTTGGACTTCTCCTGTGGAGCTCCTACACAGCCGGTGTGACATGAAGTGTGTCATGACGGCAAAACAACAAAACACCAGCCAGAAAACCCGCATCTAGTGCTGTGGCCTATAAAAGAGCCTGAAGGGTACCGCCTGCTTGGTTGACTGAGTTTTGAGTCATGTGCTCACAGTAATGTGTTCTCTGCTCTTCTCTGCTCACTTGCTAGGGCCAGAGAACAGGCTCGATTTTCATCTTCCTGAGTTAACACACTTACGACATTTCTGGATGTCACTTGTGGTGGTTTTTGTTTTCTGTTTTTGGAAGACAGAGCCTTGCTGTGTACCATGGCTGGTCTCAAACTTAAGATACTCCTGCCCCAGCTTCCTGGGTGCTGGGATCATAGGCACGCACCACAGCGTGTGACTGGCACTTAGGTCTCAGTCATCCGCAGGAAATGCTTCTGCACGGTACGTCCCATGACACGTGCCGCTATGTGCTTGGTGCACACCTCTCCTGTTGGGCTCGGACTGTCCTCTCCGTGGGAGCAGCATGGCACACAGCAGGGTGCTAAGTCATCCTGTGCTTCCCTCAGCGTCTGCCTCAGCTCTGTAGATGCCGGTTCCTCAGTCAGTGCTTGTTCCATGAATGAATACATGAGTGAATGAATGAACGGATGCTGAGTATGTGTCCACACCCTGCCAGTCAGCAGACACAGGACAGGAGCGGAAACAGCAGCCCCTTTTGGTCTTGGACCTGAAACCAGCATCAGACAGCAAAGGGCCCAGGCTTCCTCCGAGCTGCTGCTTACAGCGTTATCAGTGCTTCCAATGCTACTGTTGAGTGGGCTAAAAATAGTCCAGGTTCTGCCTGTGCCAGGGAAACAGTAGCCAAGCACACACCTCCTGGTAGGTTCACTGAAGACTGCGAGGCAGCAGCAGGGGTGGGCAGAAGGGCAAAGTGGCAGAAAGGGCCTTTGTAACTCAGGTCTGTGTGGGGCCAGTTGTCCACCAGCCCGAGCTGCCTCCTCCCATCTCTCCTGACTGCTGTCAGCGTCTGCACGACCTCCTAAATTCCAGCCCGGACGGTCAGTGGGTGGTGTCGAGCTATGGTGGAATGGAGAGAAGGGAGGCGGCTCACACAGCTCCCCATTTCAGGATTGTGGGAGCATGGGCGACCCTCAGGGTTTTGTGATGTTCACAGCTGGGAAGGGAGTGACTCACTTGCTCCTCCATTTCTCACTGCTGCTGGATTGGCCGAGACTTAAACATCTCAGGCCAACAGACACAGGCTAGAAGAACGCTTTCCCTCTATGTGTCTGCAAAGAAGAAGCCAGTCTTAACTTTCCCACCATTTAGCTTCATAAAACAAGCACTGTTCCTTTCTGCAGATGGAGTGTGGTGTTTATGGTGCCCTGGGAGATTAATTCAATTTCATAAAGTAGAAGTCATACGTAAGAAGGGAAAATCTAACTGAAAGCAAATGCTAAAGATGGCACAAGACACCCTTTCATTTTTGAAGCAAATAACTCCTCACACAGGCCACAAAATATCTCCAGCCTTGAAAACCCACTAGAAAACCAGAAGGCTCTCCACTTTTGTAAGTGGACCTTTCCTGACACGTCGCCATGGAAACCAGAGCTCTGCCATCTAAACACAGGGTCATCCTCAGGAGGAGCTGCTGGTGGAGCGCTGCGGGGGACCAGGGGAGACACAAAAGTCCAGCCTGCCTCTTTCCTGCTGTTCTTGCCATCTCCAGTCTGCTTTAATTCGAAGGAAGCATCCTTTGAACTCCTAATCCTAGTAATTTCTTTAAAACTAAGATTTTGTTGTCTCCGGATGATAAATCCAGTCATCACAGTTCCATGGTGGTGTCTGAGATAAAGGGTGGGTGCCGGTGATACAGGGAAAAAGGAGACTCCCAGCCTGCTTAATATTCAGTACGAGTTTGTGTTCTCCAAAATCGAAGAATGAATTTCAGGAGCCACAGAGGTTAAGAGCAGAATATACTTACCGAGAGAAAGAAAGCCTCTGTCTGAGACAGAGACAGAAGGGTTCTAAGTGGGTTACTGAATATCCTGCCTTTTCCAGGGATTTTTATAGAGCAAAACCACAAGGTGAGGCAAGTCTGTGGTACGGAGAAATGGAAACTCGCAAGGCAGGTGGGCACAGGCAGGACAGAACTATGGACCACCAATGAGATTAACTGCATAGGTAAAACTGATTAAATAGGGGACAAATGGGGAAGTGAGTCAGGTAGCAAGCGGGCATGCATGCAGAGTGGTGACTTTCTGTAGAGGGTTGGGATGGTGACTCCTGGCTTCCTGGAGGAATCCATGCCTATTTAGAATATCAACCCCTGATGTTTATCCTTAGGGTGTGGCTGCATTTGTTTTTCCTTTTGTCTTGATATCTGGCCCACATGGGAGGAGTCTGTATCTACCAAGGTTTCCAGGTATCTGGTTTTTTGCACTGGCTCCTTTGAAGGCCCATCCTGACTGACTGTGATAGTATTTTTATCTAACTCAGCTGCCAGGAAAGGCGCAGCACAAGAAGCAGAAGGAAAGGGACAGAGCAGGGCACTGACTTAGTGTAGCTGTCTCAGCCGTGCTGCGCTCAGCCGCCCCAGTGTGGCCCAGGGACGGCTCCCTCCTGGGGAGATCTGGGGAGGACAGCGGCTTGATGCTTGCAGCCTGGGGAGGGGCTGGAGCTTTACGGCCTCCTCCCGTGCTCTTTGTTCTTAAGGAAAGCCGCCAGAGTCTGGTACACATAGTTTAAGGATTCTGTGCCTGGGGTTGGGACCCATGGAGCGCAGGAGGCCTGGGGCAGGTAGATGTGGGAGCAAGGTGGGTCCAAGCGCCCACTTCTGTGTGTTGGGAATCATCTTGATGTTTGACAACATCTGGACATTCCTGGATATGAAGGAGCCCTGGATTTTGCCAATAATGTTTCCATGAAAACAAAGAGGTTTATGCCTTTCACCCCTCAAAACCTAGTGGTTTGATAGCAGAGCATGCTGAGCCCTTGAGCATGCACAGCTCGACTGATCTCGTCTCTGACCCCTCCATTCTCTCCCTCCACCCTTCTTCCTTTCTGCCAGCTCTGTGTCTGCCCCATAAATCATTGCGTTATGCAAATCAAAAAATCTGCCCGTAGCTCCTGCAAGGAGAGATCATTCACACAAGTGGATTTCCATGGAAACTGAACACAGAATGCAACAGGAGGGAGAGGAAGGACAAATTAGACTTCCATCAGCCTCCCTGTATCCCCATGGTGCCCCACCCCATCTATTTCCATGTGTTCCCTTTTAGACCAGAGTGGCCCTTTTCACGTGCAATTGATTCAGTCTGGAAAAGAATGATTTATCTGGAGTGCTTACCTTGTGAAGAGCTATAACAGAGAGAATGGTGGCTATTTTCTCTTTATTACAAAAAAAGCGACAGGAAGGTACCCTTCCTCCCAGTGAGAAAATGTGCATAAGAAATGCACCCTAAAGAACTTCCGGGGGGAGGAGAGGGATGTGGTGACAAAGTACTACCTCAGGGTCAGAGGGTATTGAGAGTGCTGCTTCTGGGAATTTTTTTTTTCATAGTATCACTTAATTTTTTATTCTCAAAAATCGACATTTAATAAACAGGACAATATAGTAGTGTGAAAAGGACAACCATAAAAACATTTCTTGGGCTGGGGATTTAGCCCAGTGGCATAAGCGCCTGCTTGGCAAGCATGACGTCGTGAGTTCGATCCCCGGTACCAAAAAAAAAAAAACCAAAAAGAAAAAAAAAAAAACATTTCTTAAACATTTTATTTTATGTTTAAATTTTTATTCTATTTTATTTGTCACAGCTCTGAAGGCCGGAAGTTCAGGATCTAGAAACTGGCGTGTTTATTGTCTCAGCAGCCCTCTTCCAGGGCGCGCACGTGGCCCCCTCCCTGCTGCGTCTCCGCCCACAGCCCGGGTGCTCACGCGGAAAGGACACTTGTCAGATGAGATTAGGGTCCATCCTGACAGCTGTGCTTTCACTCCACCACCTCTGTCAAAGACACTGTATCCAAATGCAGTCACTTCTGAGGCCCTGGGGTCAGGGTGTCAACACGTAAAAGATGAAGGGACACAGTTCAGCTCACAACAGACCCCCTTGGAGAATCCGATTCAGAGTTCTGCCGAGAGCCAGAGCCAGCCATGAGCCCGGGCATGGGGCAGTGTGACCCTCTTGACAGGAGGGGCCAGGGGACCTTGTGGGTGACCTCCGCCTGCCCTGTGAGTCCATGATGCACACTGAGTGCCACTTGCCATGGGAGTAAGCTGACACTGATGTAAGGTGGTGTGAATGAGGATCCTGTCACCAGCGAGATCAGGGGTGTTCCTGTGTGGGACGAGGGTCCCACACAGTGGGTGCTCCTTCTCCTTGCTGACTCTGATCGGGGACTTCCTGTCTCACTCTACTCCCCAAGTGATCAAGGGGAGGACCCAGGCCAGCTGCCAGCCTCCCCTGGAAGTGGGGAGGGTGACCTCGCGTACTGATGTGCAGAGGAATCACTGCAGACCCATCTGAGAGCTTTTGCAGCCTGGGTGAGATGCAGTTTGGGATCATTTCTAATAAGCACCAGCAGTTGAGTTGGATCAGATGATCTTGTGATCACATCCAGACGTTTGCTACTCAGAGGAGGTGCATCCTCACCTGGGCAGCTCAGCTGCACTCCCGATGGACTAGATGCAATTGGAGTTTGAGAAGCTCTGCTTCAGCGGGATTGGGTTTGTGAGAACTTTCAGGCTTTCTTGGTGGTGCGGGAGAATTGTTAGAATCACTACTGAAGAGGAGGTGTCCAGTCATCATGGAAAGTTCTCATCAGGAGCTGAGAAGGGTCTGAGGTGTCACGCTACTTCGATGCTCACAAGTTAGATCCTGTTGAAGATAAGAGATTCCCAGGTCTAAGACAAAGGACTTTGGTACAGCACAGTAGACAGCATAAACTTCAGGGCCTGACAGGTTCCCTGGCTCCCACGTCCCATGGGGGTGCCCGGAGGGGCAGTGTGGACAGTGAATTTGCATCATAGCTAAGGACCCCTGAGGAATCCCCCGAAGCCCAGCACAGAAGAGGCATTATGTTTATTACCTCCTCTCCCAGTGGAAGACACTGTCTCTTGTCTTCCAAAGCTTTTTACTCTTCAAATATCCTTGCAATGATAGGACCAAAGCTGATTAAAGAGGTACAAACACTCCATGGAGAGTTGTCCCTCCAAAGTTATCCCCCAAACTCATTCTCTCACAAGTTCATTTTTTTCCCTTTGCCTCAGTATCCTTGCTTGGGACAAAACATGGATATGGCAAGGTTTACGGTCAACATTTAGAAAAGAAGCTATTTGAAGCTGATATAGACCTATTTGAGTCTTAAGGGAACTTTGTATGTAAGAATTGCATTACCTAAAGATTGAAATTTCTGTGCTGTATGTTCTGTATTAGATGAAGTCAGGTGACTCCAGGAAGGCTTGGCTGTGCACTGTACATTGTGTGCTAGAGACCTCTCAGCATCTGCCTTTTCAGAAACACAGTGAATGGGTCAGAAGAATCCCTCTTGGGCTTAGTCAGGGGATAAAGTAGCTAAAATGCAACAAATACTACAAATTAAAATAGCAGTAGTATATAATAATAGTTTCTGTTTTTGACGTTTTGCATTTATTAATGTTCTTTTACATTTAGTATCTAATTGGATTTTCAGAATATGATTGCCTCTTTTTATCATATGAAGACAGTCAAGAGATTGACTTGTTTGAAATCACTGCTAAGAGGCAGAATGCTAGAGTAAATCCCAGCTATCCTGCAGGCTAGGGTAAGAGGACTGCAAATTCAAGGCCAGCCCGTGCGAGTTAGTGAGAACTTTGTCTTACAAACCAAACCAAACCAAACCAAACCAAACCAAACCAAACCAAACCAAAACAAAACAAAACAAAACAAAAACGAGGCAAACCACTAATGTGCTAAAACTGAATGTCACATCCAGGCTTACAACTTTGTGGTACAGAAATTTTTAGCTGACACATTGGAAAGGGGGAAAAAATGGAACCAGCTTTGTGCTTGCAAATAAAAATCAGTGCTTCTAATTCTACCAGGAGTGAGAATCATCACAAGGCACAGATGAATTAATTTTTTGTCTTTTCTGTGGCCATTTTTGTGGCAACTTAGCACTTTGCAGGGAATGTTTTTGCGTATACAAGATCATTACCAATATTTAGCTGCTTCTCATGGTGCCCGCTCCCCCATGCAGAAACCTTTACTGAGCAGAACTGCGCAGAAGGAGAGCCTGTTTGTGGTGTTTGAAACCTGACTCCGCATTCGTTCCCAGAGTGCTTCCAAGTGTCTCTAAAAAGCCCATCGTGTCACATTAAGTTCCATAGAGCTTACTGAATGGCAAGCCTTCATCTAACTCACCATGCAGTGTAGCCACTGGCTCATTATATCACAGCAGCAGATTTGAAAGAGATGGGAGTGTCCCAGGCAACATATTTAGGGGAGTTTTAAGGCCCACTTCCCCTTTTCTTCCTTCTGTCTTCTCTATTTTTAATCTATGCATTCTTTTTTTTTTTAAATTTTTGAGACAAGGTCCCACTATGTAATTCAGGCTGGTCTTGAGCTCACTTTGCAGCCCAGGCTGGTCTCGAACTTTCAAGGATCCTCCTGCCTCAGCCTCCCAAGTGCTGGGATTACAGGCGTGCACCACCATGCCCAGCTGCCATGGACTATTCTTTCTCCATGATGCCCCTCTGCCATGCTACCCTGCCCTGGGGCCAGTCAACTATGAACTGGAACTTCTACAAACTGTGTGCTAAATAAATCTTTCCTCCTTTGACTTCGGGTGTTGGATATTTTATCTCAGCAAGGAGAAAGGTAACTAAGGCGCAAGCATTGCCATCAGTGCTAGCAAAGCGGTCGTCCTCTGGGGGCTTCAGGCACAGGAGACTGTGATGGTGCAGAGTGAGTCGTGTTTCCCGAAGCCCCTTGTGTTTGGATAGTGACAGAGCCTCAGGTGCTGCTGGCTAAATGTGCTATTGGCAGGTCAGGCCTGGTGGGTAGCGGTGGTCAGCGGGGGTGGGCCTGCAGGGATGTGTCTCCCTTCCCCGCTCCTTCCTCTTCTCTTTGCTTCCTGTCCACCATGACGTGCGTGCCTGTCCTCTAATCACCCCTCTGCCATCTCGTTTCTGCCTCGGAGCCAGCAGACAAAGCACTGAAAATATGGACTAAACTAAGCTTCTCCTCTGAGCTGTGGGTGCTGGGCATTGAGGCCCAGTGACGAGCAGATGCCTAAGACTGTGCTGAATCATACTGCGGCTGCTCCTGGACGGTGGGCTCGCCACTACTAAAACTTTGGAGGGAAAGTGTATGACTTGCCAGGGGTGTAGTTCATCCTTGTGCACAAACCCCTGCCTGGCAAGCCCGAGGTCCTGAGTTTGATTCCTGGTACAAAAAAACAAAAAAACAAAAAAAAAAGAGGTTTTTTTCCAGGCCTTGTTCATGGGCCACTGGATTACACCTGTAGGCTGTTAGTGTCTTCTGTAGGTTTTCAACTGCATTTTGAAATAATACATCTAGCAGGAGAATCGCTGGGCAGAAGAATATAGTACCAGTGTGGTTACTTTGAGTCTTAGGACAGTTCATAGTTGCTGCTGTGACCATCAACAGATGGATGAATGAAGCATGTGCAGTGAGAGTCTGCAGTTCTTCCTGGTCCGTGCACACATCTGCTGTGTCTGTCTTCCTCATTTCGGTCGTTCTGACAGTGGGTAACGGTGTTACTGTGCGTCTCATCCGCCTTCCTGAACATCTCGAACGCTGGGCGTGTTCTCACACTACTGCTCCGTTCACATGTGTTTGTCTGTGAAAACCTGTTCAAAGCTTTGGCCCACGTTTTAAAGAATTGGGTTGTTCACTCTCTTGTTATTGTTTCATGACAGTTCACCTACAGATGTCTTCTGTCAGACATATGATTGTAGATGTTTTTCCTCCCTCTATGTCTTATCTTTTGACAAGTAGACTTAGCAATTTTGGTAAAGTCTACTTTTTTACTTTTTGTTTTATGGATTGAGGAAAATTTAGTGTTTTTGATATCATAAATGTGAAATCTTCTAACTCAATGGTATAAACACTTTCTCCTATGTGTAGTTCTAGGTGTTTATAATTTCAGCTTTTACATTTATATGTACAACTCATATTAGTTATTTTCTGTCTAAGGACAACATACAGACATCTCTACCTCCAGCTGTTTCTGTGCCTTTATCTTACCCTCCCTAATAGACTAACGCCCCTGCACCTGGTCAAAGTCAGTTGACCATGAAAGTGTAGGTCTTTATCTGGACCTTTTATTCTGCTCCTTTGATCTAATTTTTTCTCTGTCAGTAAAATATTCTCTTGGTTATTGCAGTTATCTTAAAATCAGATTGCCCTCGTTCTTCAATCAGATTCTTCTACAGTGTACTCTGGCAATTCCACGCCCTCTGCATTGCCATGTGAATTTTAGAACCAACTTGCTGGCTGTTACAGAACCCTGCTGGCTTTTGTTTGGCAGTGCAATGAGTAATAGATCAATGTGAGAAGAATAAGCATCTTAGCGAAACTGAGTCTTCTCAGCCCGAAACAGGGCACGGCTCCCTATTTGTGTAGTTCTTTCATTACCCTCAGCAAAGATTCAGAGAATCTTTGTCTCTTGAGGTTTGTAATTTTAATTGCTGCAGTGTTATAAGAGGAGAGGAGTACATTCTCTTGCGAGTATTACCAACGCTGTGCATTTGACCCTTCTTCAAAGTTGCTTCTTTGTTTCTTGGGAAGTAAATAATTTTAATCTCCTTTACAATTTACCTACAAATGAAGCAAATTTCATTTTTACTTCATAGAGATGTCATGAGCCTACTTGTTTATTGCCAGTATTTTAAAATCCAAGGCATCACACTCTTACTCTTGTTCTGATCTGTGAATTGTAATTTTGGTATTTGCAAAATCTCTCTTAATTTTTGTTGCCATTAAATTGGCAATAACAATAGTGGATTATGCAAATACTCTATTACTAAAAAACAAAGCAAAAACATCATTATAAAGAAATGCTTTCTCTGTGATCTGCAGCCGATTAAAACCTGCTGACTAGTTTAAGACATAATAACCCTTTTAATTAACTTACAATAAACTTGCTTTCATAAAGAATTAAAGTATCTGACATACATTAAAATACTCTCAAGCAGATCAGTTAAAACGAGGGAAGTCAGGAAATGACACGGGGCACTTGTAACACCTTATATTATGAGATGACTAGGCCGGGAAGAAGCCCAATTCTTTATTCTTTTCTTTTTCTTTTTGTACCAGGGATTGAACTCATGACCTCGTGCTTGTCAGGCAGGCGCTTATACCACTGAGCCAAATCCTCAGCCCCAACTCTATTCTATTTTGCAGGTAAAGTAACCATGTTGCTCAGAAGTGGAACTAGATTTGGCATCACAGGGCCCAGGTGCGGAGCGCCAGTCTGATTCCCGCCTGCTGCTCGGGGCCAGGACTGACTTTGGGTGATGGAGCCCGGCCCAGCCCTCTCTAGGACAGCACCGCCTTGTAGCTGGGTATCCGCTGCCCATGTGGTCTCTGACAGCTTACACACCTACCCCAGCCTCGGCTGATAAGGCAATTGCTCATGACTACAATAGCAGTTGGTAGGTTTATTTTCTGAAGAATATCAAAATATGTATTTTTGATGTTTCATTTAGTCTGTGCAGGGAAGGGGTTTAGCCAGCCTCTACAACACCAATGTCTTCTCCTTCTGGAGGACGTGGGGTCCTGCTGAGGTGTTGTGACCCGGTCACTAGCCGTGGCTATCCGTGGAGTCTCTGTCCGCACACTCCTGCCCTTCCTTCCCCATTGCTGGCTGTGGCTTGGAGTGTCAGACGCTGGAAGGCTCCTCACCAACAGGAGCAGGAGTTAGCAAGGCCATCCGACCCTCCCTCTTCGAACGTGGACAGAGAAGGAGGTAGATGCCGACAGAAGGTGCTGACCAAGAGCAGCAAGAGCGGCCATAGGAGGGTAGGCGGGAGCTGGAACTAGGAATCTGCAGGTAGCGTCTGAGATGAAAAGCCACCTGGAGACTTAGGTGAGCAATTGGGAGGACGGCGAGTGGCCACAGCCTGCTGCCCGCAGTTTCAGCCACGGGGGTTTCTGCACAATGGCTGCACCTGTTTTCTTGGAAGACCCACGCACGTGAGGTTCCTGGATGGTCACCAGAGTCCTGCCTCTCTCATTTCCGTGGTTCACTTTATCACAAAGGTCCTATTCCTAGAGTCCGGCTGAAACGGTCGGCTTCTCCGTTACCCGAGTGGCCTAACACAAATGAGGAGATAGCTTTGTCCAGGGCGGGTCTCCCTCTGCCAGCGTAGAGGGGGCCTCACTGGACAGTGGAAGAAGGCTGTGTGTCCCTCTGTGTGGGGACAGGCTGTGGATGGTGGCTCCCCAGCCCTGTATCGGGGACTCACACCTGTGCATACCACGAGTGCCTGCAGGGAATCGTTTTCAGTTTTCCACTCAGGGTCCAGACACGAGTGTTGCTGGACGCGTCAGCAGCCTTCTGTGACTGAGGAGGAGGAGGATGGGCTCACAGGGGGGCTCAAGCGTTCAGCCCAAGGTCACCGGCACCAGAGTAGAAGCAGGACGCAGAGGGACGCAGTGGGAGAAGAGGTCACTCCAGGATGACTGGGGAGCCGGGAGGGAAAGGAGCCTGGGCCCGCCATCCCGGTGCTCAGGGGCATGACAGGCACCACCCTGCGAGCGCCGGCCTGGGACCAAGCCTTTCACTGAGGGTCTCGGAGGAGGACATTTCCCGAAACACAGCGGACACAAGCGGCGTTACGGTGACCCAGTACAGATGTCCTCACCCTGCGCTGTACTGCAGGGCTGCAAAAATGTCCCTGCACAGTGAGCTCAGGAACCGGGGTGTTGCTCCGGGACCTTTAGAAAGCATTGTGGAAATATTAAAAACTCTCCGACTGTGTGTTACAAATGCACAGGGAAATAAAAGGCAGTAAAACTAGTGTTTATTTAGTATAATTTGAAACACAAGAAACTTTAAGAATTCATGTTTTGGCTTATCATAATTAAGCAAAACAAACAAACAAACTAACTAAAAGCCAGAGAATCTTTGCCAGAGTGGTCTGCGCATATTTGCCCTCTTCTCATTGCATAACTTACACTGTGGGGTGAGTAACTTTCCTAAACTCAGCACCCAGCCACGTGTACTCCTTTCTGTTTGGATCACTTCCTGAATTTTATTCTTTGCTTTCTAAGTTTTGAAATATCTTTGAGAGTTCCTAGAATATAAAGCTCTTTTTTGTCAGGGTCACTTCTTCTGGGACATCTTTGTCCTTCTTGTCACAACCACTGCAAGCATTTTGAGGCAGTTTGAAGGCTGAAGGTAGCAGGCAGCAAGGGACAAGCAGCAAATGACAATCCTCGTTCTGTCCCTTATGTGTTATCCAGGCGGCCCACCGTTGGGATAGGAAGCGCTCACACCCAGAGTGGGCCGCCTTCATCCTAGCATCGTACCCCAATCAATCCCAGCATCACATCCTGAATTCCAGCAGCACACACCCTAATCCAGCCACTTGGAAGAAGGCTCATTTATGGCTGCATGAGCCTGTGGGGGCTTTGTGATGGCTTGTGTTTAGATGTCCCCCAAAGCCTTATGTGGTCAAAGATGGGGCTTTTTCAGAGGTGGATGAATCTAGAGTGTGATGCTGGGATTGATTCATGGTGCACTGTTAGGCTCAAGGGCACCAGGATTAGGGTGTGAGTGCTACCTGCCCTAAGTAGGCTGGATAAGATAGGAGGGATAGAAAGTACTGTGGCCATGGCTGCCTGCCATGAATTGATTCTCCTCTGCAATCCCCCTCTGCTGAACCACCCTGCCTTGGAGTCAACCAATTATGAACCAAAACCTCTACAAACTGTGAGCTAAATAAACCTTTTCCTCTTTAACTTTGGGTGTTGGCTATTTTGTCTCACCAACAGGAGAAAGGTAACTAAGACAGGGAGCATTTAGATATAAACCACAGCACAATTTACCAAGACCCTATATCAAACTCAAATGTAAAAAGGCTGCTGATATAGCTCAACGCAGAACTTGCCTAGCAAGCAAGAAAGGCTGGGTTCAATTCCCAGTACCAAAAAACAAATAAAACCCCAAAGAGCAACAAAAGAACTCCCCAAAACAAAAAACGCTACCACCAACAGTATCCCCCAAGTAACTTCCCTTAATTGTTAGATCTCTGACTAGGAAGATGATGGGGCTGGAAGACAGACTTTTTACTAACTTTATTTTTCACTTCACTTGATAAACAAGGGCTCAGAAATTCCTTTCGAGATTACTTGGAAGAACTTGCTCTCACAGGAGGCTCAGCTTTCCCAGGCCTGGCAGTTTTGTCTTTCTGCTAGTCTCTTGTTATCTGGACATCATCAGAGTGGGGATTTATTTTTAGCCCCATAATATTTAATCAGACATTGCTCAGTCAGGAGAGTCAGCAGTACATGGCTTCCTTGCTGTTTCCCATTGAAAAGTAAAAAATGCAGCTGACAATCGCCTGCCTTCTTTTACTCCCATCTTTCTGGTTGATCCGGGGGTATTTCTGAGATAGTTATCAGGGATTAAAGATCTTAGGGCATTTCTGGGAAAATTCTGGTTATACTATAAAAAGTTTTTAAGTGTTTTTAAACTGAAGATAAAAATATTATAAAATCTACGTAACAAAAATTATATATAATAAAAATTTGTGTTTAAGAAAAAGGAATGTGACACTGACAGTGAAGTCCCCCAGATGCCCTCCTTCCTCCTACCCACCCTTGGCCCTTTCATCCCCAGGTCCAAAGAAGCTGCTCTGCAGGGTTCTGTGATTACCAACCTGTTACACTTTTCTTTAAACTTTCAATGTTATTTCTAATCCATACATAGCAATTATACATTTTTATCAGGCACAATGTGACATTTTGAGACATATATACAATGAAGATTAGGGTAACTGGCGCATCTGCTACCTCAAATATTTGGCGTATCTTTGAGTCAGGAACATTCAAATGTAGTCGTGAGTGTGAGACACACACTGAACGGTTGTCAACCACGGTCTCTCACACTCTGGTCATGAAAGCAGACCTGCACACTGTCTGTTTACAAGAGCCACATTTGGACCCTTCATGTTTAGATCTTTAATGTACCTGTCCCTGCTTATGACCTTTACCTTGTGTGTGTGTGTGTGTGTGTGTGTGTGCAATGTGAAACAGTGGTCTGTTAGTTTTTTTATCAAGCACACTATTATATTCCATTGATGTACGGTGACAGATCAATCTGTAGTTAGCACAGAGACACCTCAAGAGAGACACTCAGCTCAAGGGCTGGGAACCACAGACCTTGCAGAGATGCCTCTGGGCAGCCTGCCTGGGTCTGTCCCCTCCCTCCGCACGCACCTGACTGACCCCTGTCCTCCAGGCTGCCCATCTGCATGGGCGCTGGATGGCTTTGGTCCAGGCAGACGGGCCGGTGCCCGCCTGCTACCGGTTACTCATGACCCCACAGTGAGTTACTGGTAAGAAGAACAACCCTCCTGCCAAGAAGTGCTAGACAAAGTGCACAAAAGCTGGAGAAGAAAGTCCCTAAACCTGAAATAGAGTTGCTATTCTCAAGAAGGAATCTTTAGTGTATGTGCTGGCGACGTGAGCGCAAGAAGGAATTTTTAAAAACAGCCTCTAATTCATATGATAGGTAAAAATTTTTGAAAAGAAATTCTCAGAGAAAGAAGGGGAACAGAGCAAGCGGTGCCTGCAGAGAGCTGCTTTCAGGGGTGAGGAGAGCGTGGGTAGGAGACCGTGCAGGCCCCACCTTGGGGAGGCAGAGGGATGGCCAAGCTGAGGAGGACTGGCTGAAGCACTCCCAGCAGAAAGTGGTAATTGCAGAAGAAAGCAAAGGAGAGAAGATTCTTTTCCTCAGAGCATAGCAATGCCCGTGGACTCTCCACAGGATCCAGAGTACCTACCACCTTCTGAACATGCGGTGGAAAGTGACTCTGCAGCCTGACCCCTTGACCTTGAGGGTTTCTGCAATTAAACTGAGTGCGCACCCCTTGAGGTGTGTTTCCTACTCTGTTCCCCCACATTCTCCGAACGCAGAGGGCTTAGCACACACGCCTCGGACTGAACTAAACGGCGGAGAACAGAGGAGCACTGGCTTCTGGTTTTCAGGCGGGAAAAAGGGGCAGGTCGAGCCAGTTGAGCAGCACATTCACAGCGACGCTGGAGGTCCCGACGTCAGGGAAAGCCGGAGAGGGCACAGATTGGCCAGGGCCCAAGAACCGCGGCATTCAGAGGCTACACTGGGATCTCCTTGTGGCTTTGGAGCCCAGGCTGGCCTTGAACTCGCAGAGATCCACTACTCTGGACTGCCCCTACCGGAGAGATGGGTCTTAAGAAGATGTGAACTATAAAACCTGGACTGGCAGGATTTCTCTATGGTCTGACAGAACTGTGGGGAGGGCAGGTGTTTAAAAACATGGAGCCTTTCTCCCAGGGGCTCACAGGGAACCAGGAACGTGGTGAGGATTGGCATCTCCCTCCCAGCCACTCACTGGTGGCCAAAAGTGCACTCCAAGGGGTGAGGGGTACAAACTTCATTCCTTCTGAAAGAACTGTGTGGCCACAGAAATTGCTACTCATGGCCTGGGTGCAGAATGAAAGGGTTGTGTGGTCTGAATCAGGGACAGAAAAAATACAGTTTGTATGTGAAGCAGGTGTCTGAGGAGAGAAGCGTGGATCTGTTCAGAGTTACACGGTGGACACCAATCTGAGCCATTTCAACTCGGTTATTGTAAAAATTGAAAAAGGAGAGGGAGAGATTTTCCTGCTGGCTGCCAATGCTGTGGTGCCTCTGTCTCTGCCCCACAGCCAGCAGCATCGGCAAACTTTTCCATCTCAGTAAAAATGATGATGTTGGCCAATCTGTTGTGAGAAAGCCCTTAGCCAGAGAAGGTTAAAAAACCCAGCACCAAAATATTCAAAGCTTTAAGGCCTGGTCACCTGGTTCTGCAGGACAGATGCTGGAGCGCTGCCTTGAACGAAGAGCATTCTGTTATGAAAAGCAAGGAGGGGCTGCAGAATGTGCCCAGAGGGAGAAGGAGGCAGAAGAAAAAGGCCAGGAGCAGGTTGCCAGGAGAGGGGAGCTGTCCTCGCTGAGAGCTCCTGCTTCTGAGTCTGAGTCTAGTCAGCTGTCAGAATGGTTCAGAAGAAAACATAATTAAGATCAGACCTCAAAAGCAACGAGAGCAAGAACTTGACTGTGTAGCTGCCAGGATGTGGCACGCAAGCAGAAACATTCGAGGAGGAGCCCAGAGGGCAGGGAAAATCTCCTCGGCCAGGTGCATGGCCTCCGTGCCCCCAACTGTCCTGAGTATTGAGACTGGACAGTGGCTTGAATCCATAACTGTAGAATGTACTGGAAACAGCATTCTGAGGTAGGAAGGATTTCCACAGTGCAGACTTTGCGTCTCTGTACAGCAGGGCATCCTTCCAAGCTTTGCCCAGTGGTCATGCTTCCCTGAGCTGTGTAACCCAGGCTGGGCAGTCATTCAGCTGCCTTAGCCAGCGGTGAATTAGGGGCACCATCAGTCCTGACGCCATCCCCCAGCTAGGGGGTGGACAGAGCCTTGGGGGACTGGCTCATAGTAGGGGTCCAGTCTTCTTTTGTCCCTTGCTGCCATCTATAACGAGTCTGCTTCATACAGACTCATTACATTACATTACATGGGCATTGTCTGTGTGGGTGTTCTGTCTGCTGGGGCTCAGGGGAAGGTGCCCTGCACTCCAGGATACCGTGGGCAGCAGGAGTTCAGATTCCTGTTCTTGGTAGGTGGTACAATAAAGGTCCCTGCTATCTTCCCAAACCCTGGGGATTTGTTATCAGTGAACTTGCTTCATAAATAAGGAGTACACAGAGGAGGGGTGGGAGGAAGACAGCAGTTGGGGTGGTGGACAAAGGGGGTTCCAGCTGCTGAGGAGTGGAAGTGGCAGCCAGATGTGACACATCTGAGGTGAGGTGGCCAGGATGCCCGGGGCCCTTGCTTTGATTTTGAGCTGACCTCGCCCGATGCCCCATTCCAAGAAGAAAGGATGGAAAGGGGTGAGTGTGCAGCCTGGGACAGACAGCCATGCCCCTGCAGGTGCAGCCGACATGCTCCTCCAAGCTCACCACAACATGCAAGATGGGAAGCAGCCCTTGCTCCAGGACGGTTGCATCTGAGGCCCCAGAAGGACACAGTGTGCTTAATACACTAGCGCAGGTGGTTCTGAGGGGAGGCGACGTGGAAATGAGCAGGACTGGACTGGAGCACCTCTGCGCTTGCTGGCAGTGCAATCTGCCACTAGGCGTCTTCATAGGCAGTGCCTGGCATGATACTTAAACCCTGCATGGGTGGGCAGCTGAAGGCCCTCTAGGGATTGCTGTCTGTGGGAGCTGAAAAGTCAACTCCTACTCATGCAGAGGGAGAAATATCAGTGTGGCTTTTAATGTGGATATTGGTCACCAGGCAAGCTTGCAACCATCCCTGCCTCCTTCTGTAGCATTGACACCAGCAAGCTACAGACCCCAAGTGAACGCCTGACAGCAAAGCAGTGTTCGATAAGATGGGGCCAGCCTTTCCCTTGGTTGACTCCAGAACATTCTCAAATAGGAGGCTTGACCGGCATGATCTGCCTGCTGGGATTAGAAGTGTCAAGTCCCATCTCCTGCTCGTTCAGCCTGCTCTGTGCTGATAATGGTGGTGACGATGACGAAGGTGATGATTAGCACTTGGATTAGATTCCAGCTTCTCTCTGCTGACAACTTACAGAACTTTAGAACTTTTACCTTTGTGACTTTTACCTTCATGATGAGGCAGGGTGTGTGTGTGTGTGTGTGTGTATTTGATAAAAGACTTTATACTTTTTTGACTGGGTTATGAATTAAATTGAATAAAGTAGATCAACAGGAGAAAAACTGTTTTAATTTTGCATGTATGAATGGAATTCTAGCACGAAGATGAGACTCAGAGGGGACAGATGATTAGATCTGGTAAAGTTTCCCAAGTGAAGAAAGGATTAGGGACTTGGGGCGGGGGCCTGGAGAGCCAAGTTTTGAGCAGGGGAGGTGATGAGTGTCTGGTGAAGAATGAGACATTATGCAAAGAAAGTCTCCAGGCATCGTCTTAGAATAACTCTCTTCTTGGTAACTTTGCTAATAAAACTTCCTCTGTAGATATGAATTTCTTCTACAAAAAGGAAATTTTCTAGAGCAGCTTCTGTGGTTTTTCAGAATCACCAGATTAACATAATCGTACTCCAGTCTTCTCCAGTCCTGGTTTTGGGTGGTGTGCCGAAGTCAGTACCTCACTTCTACAGGTTGTGAAGCAAAGGTGGAGGCGGGGCCTGGTGGGGGCTGCTGCCTGGGGGCTCCCCCTTGGTCCCTCCCTCTGCCCTCTTTTCCTGGCTGCGAGGCCAGCAGCTTTCCGCTGCCCAGGCTTCCAGTGTGACCTTTCTGCCGGGGACCCAGGTGAGCCAGGACTGTGATCCCAAGCTGAAAAGCACCTCCTCTTCTTTCCGATGCAGGTGGCAGGTGTTGTGTCACGGTGCTGGGACAGTGATTCAGCAACTGCTTTGCTCCATCCCCACCTTTCCCACCCTGCGGCTGGGGACGGCGGGGTGGGCTGTGAGAGTGGCAGTCCGTTCAGTGTGGTCCCCCAGGCAGGCAGGACCTTCAGAGATGTGGATTCCGGAGATTGCCATGGACGTTTAGGTTTTAAAGTCACCTGGCCACCCACCTAACAGAGACCAGCCCCCAGTTTCCCCATTGGCACCTCACTGTCCTCTTCCCTGAATCTGTATTCCAGCTCCCTTGGTGGGCTCAGGCTCGCCTGCCCTCCCCTGACCAGCACATCTGTGTGCTTTTGCTCCCACCTCCGCGGCTCGGTAAGTTGTATTGGTTTCCTATTGCTGTGTGACAGATGGTTCCAAATTCCGAGGCTTAAAGCAGTGCTCATTTTTATCTCCTAGTTGCGCAGGTCAGAAGTCTGGGATGGCTTGGTGACGACAAGGCCGGAGAGGGTGCACAGGGCTCTTCTCTTGGGCCCTGGCCACGGGAGCAGCAGGGCTCCATCTCTCTTCTTTTCTTGGTGCTTAGAACTTTTTCCTTACAGGTTTGGTGGAAGCAGGACTCCGGGTGCCCTTGAAGAACTCAGTTCGAATCTCACTTAAGTTTGGCAGGTTCTGTCCTGTCCGTCTGGCTGTGTGCCGAGGCCCATGCTGATGGCCTGCCTCGGCTTCACTCTGGTGTGTGAGCTGCCCCAGGGCTCCTCACAGGGCCTCCTGCGGGTTAAGCCAGTATCGGCTCGTCAACTCTTCTCCATGTTTCCAACTCTGACCTCCGTTGCCAGGGACAAAGGCTGTATGTGGTTGTACGTAGCTCGCCGAGTAATCTCCCTCTGCAGTACGGTGCGTTCCCATCTCAGCAGTGCACCCTCCTGGGTGGACAGGGGTCTGGGCCACCTTGGAATTCTGCTGGTGAAGGAGGGAATCATACTCACAGGGGACCCCTGGCCACGCTAAGGTCTGTGGCTGTTCCAGGGCCTCTCTAGGACACGGACACTGCACGTCACCTACACAAACCCCACTTGGCACGTCAGATCCTCCCTCATGACCTCCCATTCCTAACACAGTGGAAATGCAATGGGATTCTCTCCTCCGCTTTCTTACTTGAATCCTTTCTGTGGTCGCATTGTGATTTTCATTTTTCCTCCTAATATTTCCGGTTTGTGGTGGATTAAAGCCATGGAACCCAGGTGCAGAGGGCTGACTGCCGGGCGCAGCGCCTCAGGAGACTCCCCTGGGTGTCCCAGCTTAGTGTTGCCGAATGGCGACTTTACTGTCCCCACTCCAAAGCCTGCCACGCTGTGTCCCCCAACCCCTGCGCTTCAGACTTCCTCCTGTATTTTGAACTTTCTTAGTTATTGGCAGTGGTCCTCCTGGTCCTTCTTCACTTCTCGTGGCCCTTTCTCCTTCTTCTTACCCTTATTACTCTATTTTCAAAACAAAGTTCCTTACGCAGTCACCAGCTTCTAACTGAGGGCTGAGTTGGACGAGCCATAGAGAGCCCCTCGGTTGCCTATTTTCCTGGTTCTGTCTCTCAGGAAATCAGGACGTTAGGAACAAGTTCCAAACCAGCCGGCAGCTTAGTTACTTAGTGCAACCCAGTGTCAAAATAGAGAGCGCAGGTAGCTCAGTGTGAAGGCCCTGGATTCAACTCCCAGGGCCACAGAACAAACACACAAACACCAAGAAAAACAAGGTAGGAAAGAACTGGAGAGAGCACTGCAGCTGCTAGGGACCAGGCTGAGGGGCTGTCAGGAAGAGAATCTGTGCTTTAAGGAGAGAGTCGGTGCCTTCAGGAAGACTGGCTTATTTTTCTTCACATAAAAGTTGAGAAATATGTGTAGTTTTGCTCTAGGTTTTGAGTGACCATGCAAAGAGCAGGGCTCCTCTCTTCTCTCCCCAGCGTCTGGAACCTTGGTCTGGGCTTGGTGGAAGCAGGTGAGCCTCTGCTCCAGCTGTAGGGAAAGGACACAGCCTGGGGGGAATGTCATGGTTCATTCCTGCAATTAATCATGGCGCTCTCTAGCTAGGAAGGGCAGGTCTGTCTGCACTCACCAGTGCTGAGCTCTGATCTCACAGCGCAGACGGGAGAAGCTACTCCCAGTCTGAGCGTGGGAAGCCCTGTATAGTGCTGCACTTCTGGGAGATAAAGATGTGCTATTTGGGGTTTAGGGAAAAACTCAGTCCTCAGAGTAGATTGCCACCAACCTCTGTTTGCCTCCCTCTGTGACCGTTCAGAGCAGTCTGTCTGCTTAGGGGAATTGTACCTCTTAAATAGAGTTAGTGCTCGGGCTTTGTTCTCAGTCAGAAGGGAGTAACAGACAGCGTTGCCTTCACCTTAACAAAGAGGAAAACACAGCTAAGTTACATCGGGGTTGTGGTGACTGTGGCTATTTTTAAGCACCACAAACAAGTAACGGCACAAAGAAATCTAGATAAATCATAGACAGTTTTGAGCTCTTCCCAGGTAAGAAGAGATCCATGACTAATTCACCCTTGGGGACAAAGTGGAAGGAAGAGAAAACTTGTAACAGGAGAAGGATAAACAAGCCAAAAGTTTAGGCAGCGTTTAACATCTGTACATGGCTTGCAACGACGGACTGCAAACCAAAGTAGTGTTAACAGACCGATGGGCACATGCAGTGTGTCACTGGACCCCAGTCAAAAGCTGGCAGACGGCTCCCATGCCCGTGTCCGCTGACGTGCCGCAAAGCCAGGAAGGCAATTTGAGGAGAACAGGGCGCTGCCCACGCAGGATGCTAGGGCTTCTGGAGATACCCATTAAAAAGTGATTGAAGACTGATTATTAACACAATAAAAGATAAAGCTCTAAGGTCTGAAAGAAAATGTGGAATATCTATGTAACTTTGGGGAAAATAGACATGTCTGAACTCAGAAAATGATACCCCAGAGGCCAGGGATGTAGTTCAATAGTGCAATATATGCTTCCTATACACACGACCCCGCGTTCGGTCCCCACACCAAAAGAAAACCCAAGTGACGCCCCCAAGGAAGGCCTCCGCAGCAGTGTCAGGAGCAGCACTTCCGTGTGACCTTCTGTCCTTCTAACTCTCACCCCTCGGTCTCTCCCCACGGCAGCCAGAGAAGCTAGAATTTCTCTTCCCTGAGGTAGGTCGTAGAAACCAGAACCACACTCCTCAAAGTCAGCTCTAAAACCCGCAAGTGTTCCTCTGACTCCCCCTTGCCTTTCTGTGGGAGAGTTGGCCACCAGAAACCCTGATCCACCTTGTTTGACCGCAGGTCACAGGACTCATGCCCTGGGCTAGAAAAGGTCCCACTTCATTCCCAGAAGGCAGAAAGGCAGCTTGGAGAGGGCAGGGAGAATCAGAAGAGGAACCTTGAGTCTTTGGGTCTTCGATCTGAAGATTTCCTTATACTGTAATCCTGCATCCAAAAGACACGTCCTATGGTTTTCCTTTGCTGGCTTGTCTCTTATGGTGGGGTTTGGAGCAGGGCAGAGCTCTTTCCTCTTTTTTACTGCTGAAGCACAAAACACACTCTTTAAAGAGACAACCAAAAGCAGGGGGAGGTTCACACTGCCTGGAGTCCCAGCTACTCCGAAGTGGGGTCTACAGGCTGACAGGAGCCCAGGAGTCTCAGGCCAGCCTAGCAACGTAATGAGACGCTGTGTGTAGAATAAAATGAGAGAGTTTTAAGGTAAGGAAATTGTAAATGGAACATCATCACAATTTAAAACTGCAGCTCACCCAAACATCCAGAGACAGGTCATATACTAGGAGAAAATATTTAGATCTAGCTAACAGAACAGGAGTCATAAACATCATATGTACATTGGGTATGTGTAAATGTGTACATAAACGTCTCGTACATTCATACATCTTCCTCCATGGTAGTTCCTAGTCTCAGGGCAAAAATGACCTCAGAATTGCTCATGTAGTTACCGCCTTCCACACTCACTTCTACGGCGAGTCCCGCTGGTTGCCCCTGTGTAGGCGCAGGTGACTCTTAGAACAGCGCCAGTGTTTCCAGCCCACACGGCGTCTCCGTTTTCCTCGGCTCTGTGAGGACTAACTCATAAACCGGCAAATCCAGCAGGGGGTGTCCAGTTCCAGTTTACAGGATACTGCACATTTCCTCGGAAAGCAAGGTCCTTCTGGACTCGGGCAGCACAAGCGTCCTGCTCAGTACTGACCTGGGCCTGAACAGGCCTGTGGTGCTGCTGGGCCTGAGCGGTGGTCAGTCAGCACCTCGCTCTGAAAGACCCTTTTCTGAGTTACTTCGGGTAAGTGTGTTTTGTGGCTTCTTTGCAAACCAGCCTTCAGCAGTCAGACTGAAACTTCTTTTAAATATTGACTTTGCTAGAGTGAGTAGCTGATATTATTCTAATATTTATGAAAATAGCCAAGTACCACACCGTTTCTATGCATGCATATGTTCTTTTGAGGGAGTCACGTCCACACTACTCATAGTGCCTGCGTGCTGTGGACGCCCGATGTATGAACGAACGGTAAGGAGCACGTTAGATATAGTCAGACCGTGTGCACACACGCATTTGTGGAACAAATAGAAGTACGTAGAATTTCTTATTTCCCAAAAGCTACTTTCAGAGGAAATCATAAAACATTCTTTGTGAATTCCTACATATACCTTATATTAAATCTGTTTCTCTAGTAAGTGTGACTCATACACGCATGCACCACACAAATGTTTTGGCTGGAAAGGCTGGCACTGAGTATCCAGTGAACAAGTACTAGGATGAAATTCTCATGTCAAAATGTGTCGTGTCCTGAGTTCTGGGAGTTTCAAAGCACTTGTGTACCAATGGGTGACTGCAGGGTTTAATTTTCCACCTTTAGGAAAAAGATGTGCTTCTGTCCTATTACACTGGAACAAATACATCTTTGTATATTTCACGGTTTGTGCGGCAGTATTCAAGCACGTTCGGTAGCTATATCATACTGCAGATGACTTTTCCCTTTGGTCAGTCACTTGGCTGGGACTGAGGTTGCTCTGGTCTCTTTCACTCTACTCCGTGTTTATTCACGGCCACCTGAGAGCTTCTCAGGACCTGGCTTTCTCCAGTCATGCCTGATACCTTTTCATCTTTTCTCCTTGTGGACCATCTGTTTGGCTTCCAAGAATTCAATGCAAGGATCCTGGATGCCACAGGATTGGCTGGGGTCAGTCTCAAATTAAATCTTCAGGAGGAGGGTTTCTCTCCTTCAGACTCCTTGCAGTGGGGACAGACCTGCCTCAAAGAGGGCCTTTATTTTTGGAGCCCTTGTAGGACAGGGGGAGGAGCCTAGACAATGCAATTGGAGACCTGGTTCCATTCTGCTACCTTAGCTCTGCACTGTGTAAGCCTTACTCAGTCTTTCTGGTCTTGATATTCTCATCTGTAAAATGGGTGTGATAATCTCTATCTCAAGTGTTCCTAGACTGTGGTGAGTGCATGGTGCCAGCTTGTCAGAGCCGACTAAGCTCCCCAGGACTTTCTTCTCTGTCCCTGTCTGACCAAGGTGGGCCTTGAAGATTGCTTTGCACAGCTTTGGACGGTAGCTGTGAAGCAGCAGGTGTTTTGCAAGCACATTTGAAGGGTTGGGACAAGGGCACAGCAGTTGGATAGCTGCCCTGGCCTGCTGGCGTGGGCCCTTCCAGCTCCCGGGTCAGGAAGCAGATCAGCTCCACCAAGAACGGGATGAATAAGGTAAGCATCCCCTAGAGGTCACCTGCAGCCTCACACCTGGGGCAGTGAGAGACAGACACATGGAAATGGGTTGAGAAATTATTTATTTATTTACTTGATAAAAGTTTTTAACCGACTTCCCTGAAGAAACAACTCCAAACATTGATTTGCCAGTTCCCGTGGTATAATTTCTGTCACCGTGCCTGGTTCCAGAGTCCCTTGGGAAGTCATGGAACTGAAGCTGGGAAGAGGCACTGGGCGCGTGTGAGCGGAGAGGGCTCCAGCCCCCTGCAGCGGACGTGCTTGGCCTCCGTGAGGTCCACAACATGCTGCTGACTTCCCGAGCGTCCTCGCTCTCCGTGCCTGCTTCCCAGCCCTGAAAACTTCAAGTTGCAGACAGGGTGGAAGATGCCAGGCATCCAGAGACTGCTCAGGTGGCAGCTACCTCTACAGGTGAGCGGATTCCTGGAACATGCACTTTATTTCATGTACTAACGCGCAAGTCTAACTGCTTGGCAAAGAACACACTCCTAGACTTCAAAGAATGCCTGGAATCACATCCATGCACTACTAAACCCTATGCTCACTGTATTTCTTCTCTACAAGCATGCGTACCTATTGCAAAGTGTAATTTACAAATTAGGAACAGTAACAGATTCACAACAATAACTAATCATAAAATTTAAGAATTGAAATAGTATTCTGTAATGAAAGTTTTGTAAATGCAGTCTCTCTCTCTCTCTCTCCAAAGTCAAGACAAACATCTATATTTTCAGAAAGTGGTTGAACCTGTGGCATGCCAAGGCCCAGAGAAGGAGGCTGTTCAGTACAGGTGTGTTTCCCAACAGTTTCACCTCTTTGAACCCAGACTGCTGGTCCACGCTGGAAGTTTAATGAGGTAATTTATGTGAAACACCCAGCAAGGTTTGGCACAAAGTAGACATTCAGAAAACACTGATTTCCTTAATGAGCAATTGTTAACTGTTGTCAATTTAGTAGTATGCGCATTTCTTTTTCTGGTATGGTGGAACTCATAAATCATGCGAATTATGTCACTTTTATTTCTTTTCTAAGAAGACAAACCAGGCAATGCAACCCACCTACAAAGTTTTTAAATCCCCATGCAATATTAGAAAAAGAGAAAAGAGAGATAAACCAACCATAGTAATATAGGTTTTATAACCCAGTAAATCCAAGACATTACTTCAACATGTACTGAGTATAAATCAATATTGAGATATTTTATATTCTTTTTGGCATCAACTACGTGACATGTGGTTACATTTTCAGAAATTAGAGTCGAGTCACCCAGTATTTCATATGAGCCCAGGAGTCACCTGAAAATGTCCTGAGTCCCATGAGAGGGGTAAAATTCTCCGGGAAGTCGCACTCTGCTCAACCAGCATGCGTCCTGACGTGACCGCGTATGGCATGGATTTTGAGACTGGCTCGGGTGCCAGAGCTCATGCATGACTGCTTCTCCCACACTTGTGCTGTTGCCTGTGGTGCAGCTCGGACAGCCCAAGTCAGGTGGAATCGGTCACCACCGAGACCTAGATGGGATGCGCTCGCTTTTAGCTTCCACAGATCCTGCTGATTGGATTCCACAGTGTTTACAGAAGGGCTGTCACTTTTTTTGCAGTGCTGGACACCACTGGGTCTGCAGGTAGAAGGAAACATTGCTGTAATTTGCAGGAAGAATTGGAGACCAGGGGTTTCTGTTGGAACCACTGAGGTTTGGGCCGATCTTCATGTAGGGAAGCATGCATGGTTTTTAAATGGAGTTTGCAAAGGAGCCTCATGAGCAGACCCTTTCTTCACCTGGAGAAGGGCTTTATTACCTCTGCTTTGTTGTTCCACCTTTAGGGATTCGGTTTGCCCTGGAGGAATGGGTGCCAGCACTCCCCAGGTACCTGTCCTGGGGTTCCACAAATGCAGACTGTATCACCAGACTCTTTGGAAAGATGTGGGAGCTGGTGCCCTGCTTTTCTTCGGATTGTGGCTGAGCAAACCTAACTCTGAGAAGTGCTCTCATGTGCGCCTTGTTTTTATTCCTTGGTGGTCATGGGTTTCCTTCCCCACCCGAGGGAGGGGTGGTGCTGAAGGTTGGCTCTGTTGGCGATGCCAACTTGCCCTGTCCTTGCATGTGTTGGGCTGAGCCCACTTCTCACTGCTGCTTGCGAAGAGGCCGCTGTGGTCCCCCAGCTAGTGTGCACCACCCACGTCTTGACCAGGCTCCATGCAGATGTGCTGCCACTGTTGCCTTTACTGCATTTCCTTATGCGACCCTCATTTATCCGCACCAGCTTCTGTATTCCTTGTCACCTCACTTGTGCCTGGCCCCAGCTACATTGGTGGGCTGTCATTAAAAGGGTCTGCAGTGGCTCTGGCATCACTCTTTCCTTCCCTGCCCCACTCTACAGAGACTGCCAGGTGGCTTTTAGAGGGGGAATGCTACCATGTCCCCCCTGGCCCAAGCCAGCTGGGAGGCCTTTCCCTGGGCCCTGTGTGCTGCCCAACCTGGCCTCCCACTGGCTCCAAGCTCCAGCCATGCTGGCCTCTTCCACTACTCTGACGCAGGATGGTCTCTTCCCACGCCATTTGTCTAGTGCAACCTCCTTTGTCCCGGTCATTACCTGTCACGCAGCCATGCACTACATGATGGCATTTTGGTCAACAGGGACCCATATATACAATGATGGTCCCTGACACTGTAGTGACACCCGTCTTAGTTTGAGTGTGTTCACATAAAGATGGAATCACCTAGCAACACAGTTCTCAAAAGGAGTCCTCATCCTCAGGCTGCGTGCAACCGGGTCTTAACTCGTTCTCGACCTCCAGGCCTGGGCGGATTCCTCTGTTTATCCTAGAGAGGCCCACATGGAGGGCCAGCCTGTGACGGTTCTGCTCCTTCACCAGCCTGCAGCCTCTTTCAGGGAAGGGACCACGCCTGCATCTCCTCATGACGGAGTCATTGTGCTGGGCACATGGTAACACACCTGTATCATCAGTGCTTCCTAGGGAAACAGATTGAATACACAGCAAGATACACAAATACATAAGAGTTCACACCATCAGGTTATAATAGCTGCCCATGGGTCAGATGTGCAAGAGTGCAAAGGAGCTGTCCTTCATTTCCCTTTTACATCATTGAGGCACCGAGTTTCCCTAGAGTGAGTTTTCTGCCTTCCCTAAATCCCCGCAGCCACACCTAGAACTCTGCTGCTGCAATTTATTTGGGTGTCTTACTGGATGGAGTTAACACGATTTGTTCACTGTCACACTAACACTGCTGGCGCTGTGTGACATGGAAGAATGAACGAGCTCTGGATTTGTGTCCCACACTCACTCCAATCATAAACAGAACTTGGAATATATCGATGAGCAGAAACAATTTGCTTAAATTCATTGTGAGTATGGTAAATACAGATGGAAACACCAGGAGTCACATATAACATAGCCAAGTGCTCCAAAGTCACTTGCGATGGATATTATGTTATATTATCAGAACTGAAGAAGTTCTCCACCCACCAAAGGGTAATATATTCTCTTACGAGCATCACGGACCCAGTAGCTGCCTGATGCACGCTCATCGATGACAGCACTGACAGCATCTTTAGTAGAGGTAATTGATTATCGCAAGGACAGGCCTGAGGCTTGCTGATGAATGAGCAAGCAAGGCGCTGCAGAGTGCTGAAATGCCTTCTGAATGAAAGCAGTTATTCAGTGCGGTTCTGCTGCTAAGTATTTTTCCTGGAATTTTAAATGGTAGCCCCTATGGTTACCAGCGCAGCTACGCAGCATAGAATATTTGCTCAACAGCTCAGGGGCTCATCACCTCCTAACTGAACGCTGTTCTTGGCTCAAGGTGTGGACTGGCTTTTCTGACCCTGTCTGTGTCTGTCAGATTCGCCCTCAGCACAGGGCTGGAGAGTGAGCCGACACATCAGTGCTGTAGTTAATGGACGCTTGTTTTGTTTTGTGCTTTCCTTTCTGGTGCGAATCTTCACAGAAAAGTGTTCTCTGGATAACTTTGGCTGATTAGGAGCAGTCAACCCAGGGCCTGATGTATCTCCTGCTAACTCAGTCTTCATCCAAGGCACATTTCCACTCAGTGCACCAGACCTCGGGGAGATGGAGAGTCACAGCACAACTTTCATTTCTGGGAGACGCAACTGCATTCGGTGAGGCGGGACAGCTTCCTGGTGAGGCCTGGCCCTCCCAGCTCAGCTACTTCTAGCTCATTCTTGCTGGGATCCTAAGAGATGCAAGGCCCACAAACCTTTTGCCAAAAGTTACGAGAAAAAAAAACTGCTTGGGGCAGCAGGAAAGGTGAATCTGGCTGCAGGGTTTGCAGCAAGTCAGACCCATTCCAAATCAGCCGCAAGCAGAGTGCATTGATCAAATCCTTTTTAAGATCTTAATTGTCTACATGGTAATGAGGGGCATTTATGTGCTACAATTTTTCCAATTGAAAAAGCAAATGATTTCAATTCAGCTGTGGAAAACAGTATTCAGTATTATTCAGAGTAATCACTGAAGCGAAATGCTATTGGAAGTCATTAAGCAAGAATTTGCAGGAAGGTGAAAGACAAGCTGTCCCCTTGGTCTACACCGCCACACGTTCCCTGGAAACCATAGGGCCAATCAAGTGTCTTATCACGAGAGGAAGCATGGGAAAGACAAAGCGTTGAGTTGAGGGGACAGAGAGGAGGGTCTCAGGTCTCCGAGCGCTGAATCTAAACACCTGGCGACTCAGAGAGGGATATTGCGTCTGAAAATTAGCACAGCGTACAGGCCAAATCGCATTGAAAAGCGCTTTCCCTCTCCCCCTGCTGCGAAGTGTATTTTGCAATAAATGGTAATCACCTTCATGGTCATCTGCCACGTATTTTAAGGAAATAAGATTACAGCACGTCTCTCCCTCTATCCGTGCATACCCCCTTCCAGCCATTTCCTTGAACCACTCTCTCACTCCCTTCTTCCCTCCATTCACGCTTCCTCCCTCTGTATCCATCCGCACACCCACACACTAGCATATTTTCGACAAATATATTTCTCTAGTTTATGAGATGCCAGGGCAAGTGACAGGTTCTGGAATACTGCTGTGTACCTGAGCAGCATGGTCCCTGTTCCTCTTGACGTTTGCGGCCTTAGGTGGGTACAGACACAGGAGCAATCAGTTCAAGTCCCCCAGGATGACGGAGGATGTGTGGGAGCCCTAAATAAGAAGGTCCTTGCTGGTCCCACGCCTGCGAGTCCACTGCTCAGGGTGTGGTGGGCCGCAGAATTCAAGGCTTCCCCTGGAATGGCTCAGCTAAGCTCACCATAACCCTAAGCAGCTCAGGCTGTGTTTATTCTTTGCAGATGAAGAAGCCGAGCTGCAGGAGATCAGAGCCGCCCTCCACCTGCGCCGCCCTCCCCAGGAGCCTCAGGTCTGCAGCCAAACGGTGGAGCCCGGCTTCCTGCCGAGTGAGAGCTCTGCTGGTGACTACAGTGCCATTGCTATGCGTCCCTCCCTCCAGCTCTGTCATCTTTTCAGGCAGAAGAAGGCACTGGAGAAGCTGAGACCCAGAGACCTCAGGAAACCACTGATCAACAGTTGTCAGACCACATCCGCCAAGGGCAACCCTGGCACAAGGCGGAGTCGCCTGGCTGGAGGGCTGCAGCCTGGGTGTTCCAGCTGCAGAGCCAAGTCCTGTGGTCCCGGAGGACAGCAAGGTTCAGCTCCACCTCCTGCCCCATTTGACTGCTGCAAAGGCACCTTCCTGTCCGACTTGGGGGACCCAGGATGCTCTGTGCTTTGTGACAAAGCTGGGAAGACCCTCGACCCCCAATCTGATTCATGGATGGGGAGCTGAACTGTTTGCCCCTTGATCAGTGAGGCCTCAGTGCTTACTGAGCAGAGCCAGGCAGTTCTCCTCCTCCCCCATGCCTCCTGCAAGCCCTCCCTGAGAAGGCTGGCCCCAAGGCTTCCTGACCGGGTCCCACTTCACCCTCCATGCTGCCACTCCACACTAGGTTCTTTGCATAAAAGCAAAGCCCTCTTTGCCTAACCCAGGAGACACTTGCAGATGTGATGGTCACAGTGTCCCCTAGTGCAAGAATTCCATTTCCCCTCGCAGTAGCCTTGCAAATGAAGCCTTTGCTTAGCTGGTGCAGGTTTGCCTTGGATTTGACAAGCACTCCCCTAGCTGGAGTCTCCTGTGCTAATCAGGCGGGTCTCTGCTGTTCCTCAGAGTTAGAGACTTTGTCTTTGGTCAGAGGGGTTGTTGCTGAGGCTTTGGGCTTATTAAATGTTGGTGGACAAGAAGGAAGGGGGAATGAAAAAGGATGGAAAGAAGGAAAGAAACAGATAAAAGGAGGGAGGGAGGGTGGGAGGGAAGCCAGGCAGGCAGAAAGTAACTCTGGTAAACTGTCCTGCATTCTGCATGGAGTTTGCCCCTGCGTTAGGAGCATGAGATGTTAAGAGTGTGGCCTGCCCTGCGGCTGCGAGGCCCACACCCTCCCCTGCAAGCCCCAGAGCAAGGAGAAGACTGGAAGCCCGGCCTCTGCAAGGCCTCCAGCCCAGGCCTGCTCACCGTGTCTGCTCACAGCTGCCTGGGCTTCTGTCCCTTCTCATGGGGACCCCACACGGCTGGCCTCCTCTCCAGAGCCCACGTCACCCTCTCTGCTCTACCCTGCCTGGGAGCAACGCCTCACTCTAAATTCCACTATAGCGTCTTTGCCTTTTGGATAAACCTGGGTTCACCTCCAGCATGTGCCTGTGGGGATTGTCTTTTGCTTTCTCCAGATGGAATTCTTCCATTGACAACCTCCATATTCACCACCCTCTCACTGGACCCCGTGGCTGTACAAGCTGAGATCACGTGGGATGCATATTTGCAACTTTTACGGACTTTTCGGTGCTGTTACTACTTCTTCTTATTTGTACTCAGGACTCCACTTGACCCTTAAAATGTCTCCCATTCTTCCCTTGTGGTCATGGGCCCAGCACGTGCTAGGGAAGAGCTCCACCCCAACCTTGACCTCGTGCTAGCATTTTGGGCGTCTCCTTTGCCTCTTCTTACCCGCCTAACAGCTCTCTTTGATCTATCTTCTCTCTCCCTTTGTCTCCCACAGAAACCTGAAACCAGCTGCCTCCCACCGGCTGTAGCTTTTGTGTGTGCCGACCTGGTTCAGGGCTTGCTGTTTGCAGCACGTCCTTCTCTTGAAAGCCCTAGTCCCCCACTTCCCCTCTCCTGAGCTTCCTCATTAGACCCAAAATAACCCCAAATCAAACTTGCCCTTTCCACCTGCACTGGGCTCCCCCTCCAGAAGGGGCTCTGGCTGGCGGTGACTCACCCTGCCCCATGGAGCTGCCATCTCCTTCCCTCGCTGATTAGGCCCCATGAGGGAAGTATCGCATGACTTTCTTCCTCTGCTGACCTTGCTGCTTCCATTGTCCCCCATCTGCTCCTGGTCACCACTCTGATCTGCTACTGTTACCTCAAGTCTTATTTGAAGTAAAATTTGTGTTGGTATCTCTGCTTTTAGTGCTTTCAACACAGTGTGTTTCCAATCCACAACTCGGAAACTTGCTAAGTAACATCTTCATCCATCTCCCCACTGCTTAAAGGCCATTAGATACCTTGCTTGTCTAAGAAATATGGCGCCCACTCAGCAATTCTGGCCCTGCCTTCATTAGCTACCTTTCTATCAGCCAGTCACTGAACTAACCCCCTGTCCTTTCACAACCACCTGCCTTACTCCTTCCTTGCTGGTGGAACAAAATACCAGACACCGGCACTGACAGAACTTTATTTTAGCTCGTGGTTTATTTTAGGGCATTTCAGTCCCAGGTTGCTAGTTCCAAGGAAGAAACAGTCAGGCAAAGGGGTGTGGAGAATCTCTCAGGGTTGGGGGAAGGAGAGAAGCTGAAGCGGGGTCCTGGGGCAGGACATAAACCTTTCCAGACTACGGCTCCAGTGGACTTCTCCTTCACCAAACCTCACTTTCCATCAGGAAGTACTGTAACCCAGTGGCCCTCTAAACACATGCGGCTTTGGGGGGTGTCTCAGATCTAAGCCCTAACACCAGTGCTTCTTTCTACCACCACAACCTTATGGAAAGGCTCGCCCTCTCTGAAGCACTTTCTCTGTTCTTCATTCCATTGATCAAATCCCGTCCTGTATTTGACAATTACTACACAATTACAATCTGTAGTAAGCCTTCTTCCGTGAATATTGTGTTCATTGCCTCATCCTTCATCAGGGAAATGTTTCTAAATGCACATTAGTTAGTGAAATGGAGCCGGGTTGCTGTGAAGCTGTGAGGTTGTTGAAAATGTGGTATGAGTGAAGAAGCTGGGAGTGTAACTCTGTGGTTGAGCACTGGCCTCACACACGCAAGGCCTTAGGTATGTGGTGGGGACTGGGGATTTTATGTTTCATGAACCTGTACACCAGGTTAGAATGTCTGTTGTATATAGAGACTTATTTAATATCATTGTGTTGAAGTTCTCACCCATCATTCACCCAAGGTGCTTTACACGGGGTGGGGTCCCTGGTTCTTCCTTTCCAGCAGTGACTTCCTGCTGAGGCCAGGGGAGCTGAGGGAGAGAGGCTGGGCTGATACACACCTTTAAATAACCCAGAATAAGCTTCATCAAAACAGCTGTGCTCTATAAGTACCCCTGCACCCCTGCACTCATTCATTCTTCGTGAATGCTATCCGCTCACTTAACAGATGTTCACTAGTGACCACCATGTCCCTGGTGAGTAGTGGGATGGGCTCCTTCCTGGGGACAAGAAAGCCCCCCTTCCCAGTGACAACAGTTCTGCTGGTCAGCATGGACAAAGTGTTACAGAAGCCACAGGGGAAGCCATTTGCTTATCTATTTATTTTTGTGAGTGCAGAAATTCTTCAGGGGACGGTAGGCATAGGTGACGGTAGCGCTGAGCAGTGGAGGTTGGATGGAGGGACGAGGAGAGGATGGAGAGACGAGGAGCGCATGGGAGGGAAGCGAGAGGGAACAGGGAGAAACTCATTTCTGAAGAGAGACAGGTGTGATAGAGAGGAGCAGAGGTCACAGCAGGGCTAGCGAGGAAGATCAGTGTCCTCCAGGGGTGGGAGAGGTGTGGGTGTGGCAGGGCGGGGTAGGGGCATTCTGCAGCCTGAGCACAGCCAGGGGCCATTTGAAGGGGGCAGGTGAGCCTTGGTCTTCTGAGGGGAGCTGAAGATCAAAGAAGAAGGTAGCAGCCGAATGCACGCTGCTGGTCCCACTTTGGGTATTCAATTCTCACCTGCGGCTTTAATCAGGCATTCACAAAGACTCCTGTCAGGTTGCTAGCTGCCGCAGGGGTGAGGGACTGGGGCTCCTCATCAGCACACAACCAACTGTGGATAGAAGATAATAGTAAAAAAAATCATGTCTACCTCAAAGCCCTATGGACATTTTCTTGTCATTATCCCCGGAACAGTAAATAAAATACCTATTTACATGCTGTTTGCACTGCCTTAGGCTCTTTCAGTCATCTAAGGACGACTTGAAGTGTAGGGGAAGGTGTGGCTGGTTGTAGGCCAATACCACCGCTGGATTTCAGGCTCTGCAGATTTGTCCGGATCACTTCCACATTCCTTAACCAGGACAAAGGCCCAAAGAAGCACAGATTCTTAGGGAAGGAGCCTGGGTTTTGTAAGGTGAATGTGGATCGCCTCGCTGAGGGCTCAGGCAGTGGGAGATAGGAAATGATTGTGCCCCTGGAGACCTTGAAAAGGAAGCAGTGAGTGGTCGGAGAAGAGCTGAGACTGGGACAGGACCGGAAGGAGCGGGGGTGGGTTTGGGGACATTCACGCATAGCCAGCAAGAGAGAGCGTGAGGGGAGGGAGCTTTATTTTAGTTTTAGTATTTAGTTTCCAGTTTCTTCTGCTTAGGAGACTAATAGAAAGTTAGTCCTATGAAGAAAAGGGTAAATTAAGTTTATTCAGAATTCATGAGTTAAAAATTAGTACTAAAGCAGCAGCAGTGGACTAAGTGGATAGATGATGGGCTATGGAAAGATAAAATCTTAACGTTTAGAGTCCTGTTGTACATGCACAGACATTCTGAAGTTTGTAATTTGGAATAAGAACCATTGTCCACTGCCCAGTATTGAAGGAATGAAGAGATAGAGATTTATTAGAAATACCAGGAAGGTAGTATTTACAAAGAAGCGACTGTTATTTATAGTGTACCCAAGTGACTGTACATACAGAAGATGACATGAATTTCAGTGTCTGTTTAGTTGTAATACCTCCTTCACCTCAAGCACTCAACAAATTTTCTCATATAGAAAAAACCTTAATTAAGTTAATAGCTGTACCTTATACATCACGTTTTTAATAAAATGAGAGTTGCGGTAAAGTAAAACAGAAAATAAAAGGAAGATGTTGATTTACTCTAATTTACAGGGCAGTTTAAGAAGTGACACATGACCAGATACCTTGTAACTGTCAACGAGATAAATACCTCCTGCTGTGGGCCAGGCCTCAAAAAGAAAGATAAAACACACCCACACCCTAAGAATAAATATCAGGAACTGATATTCTAAATAGGTATTGGGTCACCCAAGGAAGCCAGAAGGAGCCACTGACTCAGCCTCCCACAGATAGAGGCCCTGTTCTTCAAGCGCCCTGTTCTGTATTCAAGCCCTGTGCTATGTGACTGGCTTCCCCATCCAATTCTGATTAACCAATTTTACCTGAGCAATTACACTCCTGGTCTTATCAGTTGGCCATAGTTCTGTCCCACCTCATGTTCGCCTTGCAATTTCCCACTTCCCCCCCCCCCCTTGAACTTGCCTCACCTTGTGGTTTTGCTTCATAAAAGTCCCTGCCAAAGACAGTCTTTGGTAACCTGCTCGGGACCCCTTCTGTCTCTTTTGGACAGAAGCTTTCTTTCTCTCAGTACATATATTCTGCTCTTAAAAAAGGAAATGACACATGGCAGAAGTCTGGATTCTGTCACCTGAGGCAGGTAGTATACTAGATTTGGGTGGTCCTTTGAAGCCAGTCTCAGAGTAGAAATTCTTGCATTCACTTACTTAAAATGAGACTGAAGTCCTCATTTATTTCTCAGATTTTCTTTTCCATTGTAAATGAAAGCTTATAAAAGCCTCAATATGACACTGTAGGCAGGATGAGGGTCATTTATCTACATAGAGTCACTGGATGCCTAGAACATGACCTGCTCTCTAACTTTACTTCAGACTCTTTAGGTCATTTGTGAGGAAGTGGCTCAGAAACGCAAGGGTCCAAACCACCTTTGACTGCAAACCATTCCTTATTCTACATCCTTCGTCCTCATGCAAGAATGAAGAAGCAACAGAAGCATGAAAATGTGTGGGTGAAGGTTGGATAGAAGAGCTGTAATCTTTGCATGGAAAGTTTCTAAATTCAATTTTGTAAGCACGTGTTCAAGGCCCGCAATGGAGAGGCACCTGCTAAAGTGATGTGTGTAAACACCAGGATGAATGTGAGCATTGTGTATCATGAACATATACTAACAAATGATAAGATCATGTAGTTTTTCATGTTTCAAACTTAAATAGCTTTTAAAATTATATAAAAGAAAAGATAAAAAAGGAAGAAGAGATTCCATTCCCAGTATTGTTGACTATTGGGTTGTTTCGTGACATTTTTCTTGTTTCTCTGGGTGCCCTCCCCTATCGCCATAGTCTGTTGGCTTCTTCGTCTCTTCTGTGTATGTGCCACATGGCTGCAACCAGGGCTGCATTGATTACTGAGACTTGTTTGACCTCAGACTGGAATGTTTACTATACATGCTGTTTTAATTGTGAAATGCAATTGTGCTGGTTGGCTTTCTGCTATTACAGCAAAATACCTGCACTAGTCAACTGGTGAAGGGAAAAGGTTTACTGTGGCTCACAGTTTGGAAGCTTCAGTCCACAGTTAGTTGAACCACTTGTTTTGGGTCTGTGGCACTGCACAGTGTCACGGTGGGAGAGTGTGGATGAGGAAGTCTGTCCACCTCATGGCCAGGAATGAGGGAGAAAAAGGAAGAGACCAGGATTCCACAGTCCTCTTCAAGGGGCCCACTGGGTCTCCCCTCCTAAAACTGCCATCTCCCAATAGCACCATGGACAGAGGACATGCTTCTTCCCATGGCCCGTGAGGGACATTCCAGGGCTTCACTAAGCAACGTGAAACCTGATGCAACCTTTGGAAAAAGGCATATGCAGAGAGAATTATTTCTGTGAAAAATCATCTGAATGATTTTGAAAACCTGGGTGAGACCATTGAATGGACAAGGTGAATGGTCAAGGTAAGGGGAGTTATACAACAGTCTGCAAAGCTTCTGCACTCAGATTGCTTTACAAAATCTTTAAAGTTTTCACTTCTGGTAAAAAATTTCCAGATGGGTTACCAGAAATGAGATACTGAGTGTGGTTAATCTAAGAAAAACAAAGAATGGCTGTCATACTCAAAGTAAAGGTTTGGGTCTATGACACAGTATGTGTGAATAAATGCATATTTGTGTATTTGGACTTCACATTTTCCCCAAAGAATATTTCAATACATTAGTATTGAATACATTAGTAAACTCTTGATTTATGTGATTTTAACAATGAAGAAACAGGTATGGATCTCGGGTGATGTCCAGGGACCACACGTGAGGTGGGCAATGGCTCCACACGGTGAACGAGTCAGACAAGCAGAGACTTCTGCCTGCCACTCTTCATGGACATCAGTGGTCACACAGGCCCCGGGAGCATGGCACCAGAGTACTGGTGTCTTCTCAAAATCTACACTCACCTTCATAGCCCACTTTAGTGATCTGCAGATTACACTTGTAGAACTCTGACAGGATTATTCTAAAGCAGCTCTCCTTTTATCTATTATCTCTATTTGTCCTCATTATACCTTGTTTACTGTTAATTTACTGCTAATGTTTGTGTCATTTGTGCTCCTTTGTTTTCTTGTGTAAGGCTTTTCCAATGGCTACTTCATCCAAATCCATCCCCAAAGAGAGATTAATCTCCACAATTTTCTGTTGTGGCATCAGTGTCATTTCCCCAGCATTAAACTGGGACATGCAGTACAAATAGCTTCAGAGGGACCTGAACAGCAGGCATGAGAGAAGTATTAGAGAAAAATAAGAGAAAATGACTCCTTGTTTCAAGCAACAGGACCTAAGGTAGCATGTGAACAAATGATTGAACCACAAATTACAATTTGGCATTGTAATTTGTCGACATCTGGAGAGAAACTAGGCTGACTTCCGAACAGTCTTAAGAAATATTTTCACCAACACTAAATACACCAGCTTTGCCGAGAAAGCTCTGGGTTGATGGGAGCTATGTTACAATTTGCCTCCTGGTCTGAGTAAGGAGTACAACGTCAGCTCCCTTGGGTGGAAATTTATTGCAGAGAATCTTCATATTCAGTGCACCTCTGGGTTAGAAGAAGGTTCCAATATTCAGGTTACTAGGACAGAAACACTGCTTCCAGAACAAGTAAGTTTTCCTGGAGAAGATGACCACACTGATTATTTTGTGGGTAGAAAAAAGTCATCTCATTTGCTTGCAAGACTTGTTGGCTTCATAGATGGAGGTCAAGTGACCGATCCACACCAGTGTCTGGACTTCTCCCCGGCATGTCCTCCCTCCACCACCTCCAGCGGGTCTGCACCAGGTTCGGGGGCTTGGGATGTGGTGTATGGGAGTGAAAGTGCGGGTTTGCCTTCTGTTTGCTTCAGATTTCAAGTGGTAGGTTTTACTAACACCACCCAACTTCATAGAGGGATAAGCAAGACCCCGAGAAGGCATATATCCAGAGATGTGTTAGAAATACCAGCAAAGGTGCTGTTTTACTGTGTGAATTTGAAATGTCTCCCAAAGACTCACATTAAATAAAGGCTTTGATGGCAGCCATGGCACTACTGGGAGGTGCCCAGTAGTGCCCTCTTTGAGAAGAGGGGCCTAATTAGAGGAAGTGAGGTCACTGTGGGGTGTGTCTAGGATGGGGTAATGGGACCTCTTCCTGTGTTGCTCTGTATCATAAGGTGAGTATCCTGTCCTACCTCAGCTAAACACAATCAACAGCAGTTGGGGGAAACAGTGTCTCTTCTCTTTCTTTCTTGCACCTAAAAATGTATTGATCTACATCTGCAAAATTAGTTTGTGTAACATATATGTCTTCAGAGCACAGATTTTTCGCTCTGGGTCTGCCTGCGATGAGCGATTTTCCTCCGTGATACCAGTTTGTCATGCCACCTTGCCTTGGAGTCAGTTGATTATGGACTAAACCTCTACAAACTGTGAGTTAAATAAATCTGTCTTCCTTTAACTTCAGGTGTTGGGTATTTTATCTCAGCAACAAGAAATGTACCTGAAGCAGAATTTGTTATCAGAGAAGTAGGTCATTGCTGTGACTGTACCTGGTCATGTGGCTTAGGAGCCTTTGGAGCTGGCCTGTGGGAAGGAGAAGAGTTAGGAAAGGTTTGATGATGCTGGCTGAAAAGTAATCCCTGGAATGCCATGGGATATACTTGATGGGAGATTCTGATCAGAGCTCAGAAGACCAGAATACAGATAGAAATTCTTCTGGTAAAGACTAGGCTTGGGAAGTTTCTGCTGAGGAGGACTACCTTGGTGGTTGAACACCAACCATTGTGTGTTATGGTTTGGCAGAAAGTTTGTCTGCATTTTGGTAATGTCCAGGGATTTTGACTGAGACTGAGATTAAGGGCAGCAAACAATTAACCTTGCAGAAGAAATTTCAAAGTAGTATAATGTTTAGATGATAGCATGGCTACTGTTGGGGGCTTTGAGCCAGATTCATGCTAAGAAACAAGAGCAAAGATGCCAGCAGAATGATTTAAAACCCTGTGAGTTTGGCCAGAAAGGAAGTTCCAATAAAGTTGCACTCTACAAACATGGAACGGAGGAGAAATTGGTCATTGAAAGCACTAGGAAGGCATAGCCAAGTACTTCAGAAGAAGACAACATAAAAGATGGCCTGAGAGCTTCACAAGAAACAGCAGTACTCCAGTGTTTGCAGCCTTGGATTTGGAAAGAGGAAAGAATTTGCTTTGAGAAGAGAACCCCAAAGGACCATGTTCCACAATGGTGGCAGCTTAGGGAAATTGTCCCTAGAGATTTGATTCATAGGTACTTAACTTCTACAACCAAGAGAGAAGGCCAGACTACAGCTCCAGTTGGCAGCAGACCTTGACATCATCCATGCATTGCTGATTTTAGGTGCATGCAGAATGCAAGAGTTGTGGGATCTGGAAGGCTTCTACTCATAAGGACTGTGTGGGAACCTGTGAGGATGAAACCAAAGGTAAATGGAATCCCCAGACATTTGGAGAAGTCAGGAATGTATATTGTCTGGGGAAAACTGCAAGGAGGAGAGAGAGCCCAAGAGAAACCATGGGAGCTACAACCACCAGCAGCCCCATAGGGGTAGAGCCACCCAAGCCCTTTGGAGTTCACATCTTGCCACAGGTTGCCTTGGATGCTTCACATGGGACTACAGGAATCATTGCCCTGCTGAACTTTGGACTTGCTTTGGTCCCAGTTTTTTGTATTCCCCTATTTGTACATTTTTGGAATGATGATGTTTATCTTGTGCCCTTGTATATTGGAAAGAGTGTTTAATTTTTCATTACAGGGACTTTACACCTAAGATTTGGCCTTAAACCCCAGAGAGGACTTGGAACTTGGACTTTTCAGCAGTGGTAAAACTGTGGATACTTTACTAACTCTTGGAGATGGACTGAATACTTTTTGCATAAAGGGATGCATGTGAGTCTTTGGGGTCCAGGGGTGGAATATTATGACTTGTGTCTAGTTGTTCCCCCAGAGTCTCAAGAAATCATAGGTGGGGCTTTTTCAGAGGTAGCTGAATTTAGAGTGTGTGAGTCATTCCTGGTGAAACCCAAGGATTAAGTGCTAGGGTTAAGGGTGGGTGATTACTAAATCGGTCACTGATTGGTTTGGCACCAGTCTAATCCCTGTAATCCAGATACAACATAAGGGACAAAAAGAGGCTTGTCTTGTCTTTAGCTTGCTTTGCTACTTTCTGCCTGGCATGAACTATTTCTCTTCTGTGATGCCAGTCTTCCAAGTCACCCTGCCTTTGAGCCAGCTGGTTATGGACTAAACTTTTACAAACTGTGAGTTCTATAAATCTTTGTTCCTTTAAATTTGGGTATTTTATCTCAGCAAAGAAAAACAAAAATAAGACACATTCTAGCACAATCATTCTTAATATCTATCTCTCAGTTTCAGCCTCTTACAATTAATGCTCTTGAGAGCAGGCTATATGTCCATCCACAGATGAATGGATGAAGAAAAATATGATATTTATACATTGGAGTACTTGTCCACTGTAGAGGATAAACTTGAGTCATTTGTAGGAATGTGGATGTGCCTTGAGTCCATAATGCTAAGTGAAATAAATCAGACACACAAGCTTAAATACTGAATGGTTTCTCTTATATGAGAAACACAAAGTATAAATAATTTAATGATCAAAATAAAAGATATATATAATAGGAAATAGGGAGATTGACCTTTTGCAAATGGAAAGGGGATCTAGAGGTGAGGAGGACTGAAAGGAGGGGAAGAAGGGGTAAAAATAATTAAGATATGTGGTGTCCTTGCACCAATTTCCCACAATGAATGTAATCACTATTTATAATGTACATGTACTGATAAAAATAAATAAAATTATCTTTACTACAAAAATTAAAAATTAATGCTTCTCATGAATATAGTACTCAACAAATGCCAATTAAGTGGCTCATTTTTCTATTTAAATCAAATATGACCTCTGGGTTTACATCTTTATAAAAAGGGCATGTATGTTGCACACCATAGAGTTTCATTAAAATGATTTGCCTGAGAAAATTAGAAGCGACAAGGCCTTTTGTGGAGCCCATTCCTAAGGGTCAGTCCATGATGCCCTGTGGTCAGTCATTCACTTGGCCTTTTGTTTCCCTTCTCCTGGGCCCCAAAGTGTAGCAGCTGCATGGGGAACCAACCTCATGCAGCCAAGCTGACCCTGGATCCTTCTGGTGAACTTTCCAGCTCTGAAGATGATGTAGCCTCAGCTGCTCTGGGGCAGGACTCAGCCAGGACTGTGCTCTCTGATGGGATAAGGAGTGTTGCTAATTCAGGCACGTAAGTCCCTGTGCTCCATTAGTGCTATGGGTCTATTTAGACTTTCTGTTTCTTCTTGAGTCACTTTTAGTAGTCTGATGTTTGTTTCTAAGGGGTATTTGGTTTTATCTAGGTTATATAATGTGTTAAAAAGTTGTTATAGGATTCTTTTGTAGTTTCCTTTATTTCTGCAAGTTCAATCATGATGTCTTGTCTTTCAGTCTTGATTTTAGTAGTTTGAGTCTCCTTTTTTCTTAATCAACCTAGCTAAAATTTTTAGTTAACTTTGTCAATGTTTTCTAAGACCTAACTTTTGGGCTGACTGATTTTAATTACTGTCTTTATATTTTTTGATTCAATTTTTCTTTGCTATAATCATCATTATTTCTTTCCCTCTGTTGGCTTTAAGTTTAGTTTGATTTGCTTTTCTTTATTTCTTCAAGTTATAAATTTAAGTGACATATTTGAGATCATTCTGCTTTTCTAAATACAAGCATTTGTAAATCTAAAGTTCTCTCTGAGAACTGCTTTTGCTCCTTCCTAAATGTTTTGATGAATAAATTTTTATCACAACTGTCTCAATTCATCATTTTTCTTGTATCTAGTACTTGTGTGCATATCACTATTGTTGCTACCTCAGTAAGTTACAGAAAATAAGGAAGGATGATTTTGCATGGCTCATATATTTGTGGAGTTCTTATCTTTACATATTCTTAATTGTGCTGTATATAAAGAAGTTTAAAAAGAACTGCTTTCAAACATCACTTAATAGAAAAAATAAACCTGTCATAAAAATACATTGACAGGCCTGGAATTTAGCTCAGTGGCATAAATGCTTACCTGGCAAGTGTGAGGTCACGAGTTTGATCCCTGGTACTAAAAATAAAATAAAATAAAATAAAATAAAATAAAATAAAATAAAATATAAAATAAAATAAATAAAATAATATGAAAGCACTGAGAAATATGGGACCTTGGGGTAGCAAGTATTCAAATCTAAAAAAAATTCAGTAGGTCATTCCCAGTCAGTGAGGCCCAAGTTCCGAGTCCAGGCCAGCAGAAGCCTCCAGGCGGCCTCCCTGCCTTTTTATTATTATTTTCTAGCCTTGCTTGCCATTCTGCCTTGCATAGCTTTGGAGATTTCAGCCTCTGGTGTCTTCTCCACCCTATTCCTTTGCCCAAAGTACCCTCATCCTCCTTCTGTCTTCAGTTAAATGTTCCTCATCTTTAAAGATTAATTTCAGGCAGCATTTCTTCAGAAAACCCTGTGTATTTGAGGACAGCTTGTGCCCTTGACCAGTGAAAAAGCTCTGTCTCTTTTTACTGAACTACACTTAAATGTTCTATTTTTTTGTGTTGGCTTCTTTCTAGTAGAGTAAAAACTCTTGTCTGAACCTAAACTTGTTCATCTTTTTCTCTGCAGCACCTCATAAAAGGATTAGCACGTAATTAATACCTAGTAAATACATGTGTTTGTTGAGCTAAAAGAAATGTGGGCAGATGTTTAATTGTGAGTAGTAGAGTGAGTATGATAGCAGTGTAGATTAGGAAAGAGGTTAAAAGGTTCGCAAGAGCTAGGGCTTAGGGAGAAAGCCCAGGAAATGGGCTAGATTGTTTCAGATACGTGGAATTTGGAAGAGGAGGGAAGTGATCATGTTGGGGTCTTCTAACTATAATGTGAAGCCAAATGAGAGTAGACTTGGGTTATCTGGGAAATAATAAATAAGGCTGTCTGGGTTAGAAGATAAAGAGGCTTGGGAGATGTTTTAGACATTTTTCCTCCTCCTCCTCTTCTTCTCTATAAAGCAGAAGCCTGGCTGCTTTGGTAAAAAAGGGTTTGCTTAGCTCACGTTCTGGGGAGAGGGCACAGTGTCAACGGCCACTTGGCCCTGCTGTGGCCCTCCTGCTGGGTGGCATCACAGTGGCAAGATGCAATGATCTCTGTGGTGTAACAGAAGCCAGGGAGTGATGCTGGCCCCCTCTCAAGAGGTTGCCAAGAACTGCACCAGTCCCTTCCAGGCACAGAGCCCTCCACGACCTGTCGTTGCTCCTGAGGTCCTGCCTCTCGAAGGTTCCCTACATCCTGACACCGCTGCCCCAAGCACCGTGTTCCCTGCACAGGAGCCCCCATGGGTCACTCACACCAGCGCTGAGTCACAGCAAGGGAGCTGAAGCCGTCTGTGCGTGTGTGGTGTGCTGGGCGTGGGTGCTACCTTCGGACATGGCAGTCCTCTCTGTGTGTGATGGATACCTTGGGGTCTTCTAGAGTGTGATCTGTCCTCTCAGGAGATTTCTTTCTCTTTACTGCAGGTCCCAAAGTCAGAGGTGGTCCTAAGGGAATAGTGAGAGTCACTGTGGGACCCAAAAGAGCCCCAGGCAGGGTCCTGAGCTCCCACCCAACTGAGAACTGCACATGGCTTGTCATGTGTACCTGAATGTACTTTGACCATACTGTTGTTTTACTTGTCTGCTGCATTACAGGATGCTAATTATATCTCAGGACTGTAGAATTCTAATGAGCTAGTACCTGGGAGAGTAAGCCTGGACTTACTTTTTTGAGATTTTATTTTTTAAACAGAGCATCTTAATATACAAATGCAAGATAATAATTTTTCATTTAACATGTACTATTCCTTTGTGGATCTGCCTATCATCATGCCTGATTATGCTACCACATTATGAGCTTTATTAAAAGGAGGAAAAAACAGCTGGTCTTCCTTATGGTGAAAAAGAAAGAAAGAAAGAAAGAAAGAAAGAAAGAAAGAAAGAAAGAAAGAACCAACTGAATATAAATGATGCTATATTTAAAAGTTGCTATGGGTTACCAAGGTAACTAAAGTTCCAAAAATGACAGAGAGAAAAGAACATCAGGTTGTTGTGACAAATGACACTTGAAGTGACAGTTTTCTTGTGATGCTTACTTTCAATTAATGCAGCGCTGTAAGGAACATTATTATTGAATAATAGATAAATGCGGAATCTGGCTTGAGGATTTGTTTTTCCAACACTGGGATAACTAATAAGAGAGTCAAGCTGCACCGTGGGTGATGACTGACGGCCATTAGCAAGAGCACAGGACAAATGTACGTGCTATGCGCTCTTGTGGAGCCCAGAAACACCTGTCTTCAGCACAGGCGATCAAAGCACAGCGGAAAACACAACAGTCACTACAAAGAAAATCGGTGTGTGACATCAAAAGTATCACTGGCTTAAGTGTTTTCAATACATTATTTTTATTGTTGGTCCTTCCTGCTGATGTTTTGATGTCTGCTATGTACTATATATATATATATATATATATATATATATTATACACTATATATATATACACTATATATATTGCAGGTTGAAACATACACAGAGCCCACCAACCATGTCACTTGGAATTTTTTTCTCAAAATGACTTTTCTTTGCATTTATGTCTTTCTGAAATTGATCTGAGTCTCTAAGTAAGTAAACAATAAACTGTGTCAGGGCTCCCCCTCACCAAGTCAGAACAGCCAAGCCAGGCTGTTTATATGTGTTCCTTCATGTATGTATAGTAACCTTCGGTAACCTATTTCTTTCAGCAGAGGCATCTTCCTGTAGCATGGCTCTAACAGCCTGCCCTGGGAGGCTGAGGGGTGCTTGCCTCCTCAGATAGGAAAATGCAGACAGCATCTAAAGGAAATGGTTGGTTTTGATGCACATAGAAGAGACAGATACAGACTCTGCTTGTGGCTGTGGCTACTGGGGACAGTGCAGTGGGACCACATGTCCACGGCACTTCAAGCTGGGTGGAAGCCCAGGTTCCACACTCTGATCTCTGTGTCCACATCCTTCGCTCCCAGCATGGCTGTTCTGACTTGGTGAGGGGCAGCCCTGATGCAGTTTTTCATTTACTTACTTAGAGCCTCAGATCAATTTCAGAAAGACATAAACTCAAAGAAAAGTCATTTTGAGAAAAAAGAAAAAAATCCCAAGTGCCATGGTTGGTGGGCTCTGTTTCAACCTGCAGTATGCTAAGCAGGAAGGGTTTTCAGATCCTGATCCCTAGTTGTGTTTACCCCCATCGCCACTTCCCGGGTGGCTTAGGTGGCCTCCTGTGTGACTTCACAGTCTTATGCTGGAGGTGCTTTGGTGGGAAGTATTACATTTCTGTATATCTGAGACCCACTGACAACCTTCTGTGCTGCCTATCTTTACAGGGAGATTGTTTGAGCAAATCGGTTAGTAAGACAGAGGACATGCCTCCCTCTGGAGCAGAGGTAAGTTTTGTTCTCTGGTATAATAGATATAACTTTTCATCCTGGAACAAAGAACGTACTGGAAGGCCATCATACACGTTGGGGATTTCCTCCGCTCAGGGTCCCTCAGCTGTTGCATGAACTCTCTGAGTTTGTAGTATTCACCCAGGCCGTGTCCATCTTTGTTGTTTGTTGGATTTGAGCGACAATGGGAAGTAAGACAACTTGCAGCTCAGGCTGCCGCAGCAGTGCAAAGAGTAACAAAGTCCTTTGTCTCTGACCCAGGTATCCTGTGTCTTCTAACATCATAAAACAGAACAGTTACTTTGTTAGACTGTGAGAGCAAAAGCTTTGAATACTTGAGAAATTTGAAAAAATGCTAATGTCTCTTCTTCACAAAACTTTCAATTTATTCATTTATTTGTATCAATTATAGGGGTGTGGGTTTTTACAAAATGATTATAATTCACTATGATTGTTATTACTTTTGATGTACGAGTTGCCCCAGATTTGGCCATCAAGTTAATTTCAGTGGTTTTTGACATATTCTCATCTGTTTGGAGGAACTTCCTTGGTTTGTGGCACAAAATCAAGCTTATCTTGTAGCTTTCCTCCTCCTGCACTTGTTTCCGCCCTTTCTCTCAGAGTTCTGGTTCCCTTTAGTGGAGCTAGCGTGGGCTGTGAGCATCAGTCAGCTATGTAGCTAGAGGGCAAGGTCCCCGAGGACTACCCTTTATCTGACACCAACTGCAAATTCAAGGAGATTGCAAAATCTCCTTGAAGTCTGGTAATTCACCTGAATGACTCACCCCACTCCCAGAAAGCTATGACACACAAGGCACAGTGTGTTTGAGGGAAAGAATACAGATTAGATCAGCCTACAAAATAAGAGAGTCTAAGAGAAGCACCAAATGCAAAGCTCCCTGTGTTCCAGTTCCAGGGAGCCTTCAGCGTGCTAATACCCTGGTATCTACAGACAGAAATGACTGAGCATTGCCAACAAGGGACACTTGTCAAGCTTTGGGGCTCAGAGTTTTCACTGAGGATTCTTCAAGTAGACAGAACTGATGGATTGGATATGTGACTAATCTCAGTCTCCTAATAAGGTGACCCTTTATGACCCAAAGTATTCTCCGTGGTTCACACTGTTGTTCTTTCCAGTGTGGCCAGTCCATCAAGGGATTGTATGGCTGTGTCAGCCTGTGCCCTGCATCACGTTGCTGGGCTCTTCAGTATCACCCTGTGCTATGGCTTGTATCTAGATGTACCCCCTCCCCGCAAAGCCTCATTCATTGGCGAGGCTTCTCAGAAGTGGGGACTGCTGGAGGGTGTGTCATTACTGAGTTAGTCCACTGATTGGTTTGCCATAGTTCTGGGTAGGAATAAGGGTGATCCACTCTAGCAAACAGCCTGGATAAAATATAAGGGACATAAAAAGTGCTAGTGTCATTGCTTATAGCCTGATGCTTGCTGCCTCTTGCTTCCTGCCTGCTTCTCTTTCACTATGCTGCCTTGCCTTGGAGCTTGCCAACTGTAAACTGAAACCTCTACAAACCACAAGCTGCCATCAACCTTTCCTGCTTTAATTTTCTACGTCAGGTATTTTGTCTCAGCAATGAAAGAAGCGACTAAGACAACCTACAATCCCATTAGGCAGGTGATTCATATTTGAAGGACCCAGAGACTTTGTGCCAGAAGCTTGGAACAAAGGCCAAATTCCAAGGAGACTAGGTATGTTCCTTGATACTATACTGTGGGTGCCAGTGCTGTCAGGCTGCCTCAGGGGATAGGGCTTGGAGACAGCACACAGACACACAGACACACAGACACACAGATGCAGACACACACAGACATATCTTCTTTAATTATCTATCTGCTTTTTAAAACTATTGGTTTATTCTATCATCTGTTTATATTTAAAATCATGATTCACCTTAAATGCCAATCTAATGTCACATAGCACCCACTGAAGCTCACCCCATTCCCATGTTTGTAACTCTTTAACAGTAGGAAACTCATCTCTCATTATCCTTGATAATCTGTGCAAAACTCCTGCATCATGCAATCTTCCATTTTCTCCTGCACTCTCTTTTGTAAGCACAGCTGCATTCCTGACTCTGGAGTGCCTGACTCAGACAGTCTCCCGTCTCTACACTCCGACTCCACAGGCCCATGCCAGGCCGTCTTTTGCATGGAGGTCACGTAGAACTTTCACAACAAAATCAATGGGCAAATTCAGATTTGTTGAAGACAGGAGTTGATATAATGAGGGTCATTGCTAATACAGGAATATGGGATAGTACTACATTATGAATACTTTAGCTAATACAGGAAAAGGTACCAGAGAATACCACTAGTCACCTCGCTCACCCTCTTTTTGGGGTGATTCCATCCTTTCAGGAAGTTCTCCATCCTAGGAATCACTATGTGCAGAGATGACTGCTACTGTTACTCTTGTATCATTTGCTGGGATGGATACAGTGGCTGAGGGAAGGGAGAAACAAGTGAGTAGAAAGGAGAGAAGACAATGGGAAGGGGATGTCCAGCTGCCCTATGATGGTCATTCCATGGTCTGCTGGAGGGTTTAGAGGCCTTCTCTGGTGGCATATTATTGGAAACTCAGAGAATGGGTCAGAGGCTGCAACCTTTGTGATCCAGATTCTTCCTGCTTTGTGTTTAAGAAAGCCATTGGGCAGCTGCTGGGTGTCTAGGGGAGAGGTTTGGGGAGCACACTCAAGGCGATGTCATGAGGATGGGGAGGAAGGGACTGGTGAGATCTCTAGAAGAGCAAGCCGAAGGCACCTCACGATGGGTTAGATGCCAATTATCAGCAACAAAGAAGGCTACAAAGATGCTTGATGAGAGTGTGTCACTCAGCAAATGAATACACCCATTCCTGACACTTTTATTGGCTTTCCTCTTAACATTACTCCTGAGAGAAACACCCCAGGGAACAAGGATTGAGTCATTTATTTGAGCCACCTGCAGTATTTGGAGGTGCTGAACATTCAGAGCAGCCGTAACCTGCTTCTTGGTGGAGCTTTTGATCTTATGCTGCCACTGGCATCGACGAGTTCGGCTTCTCCACGGTTGATCATCACTGCTGGGCACCATGTGTGTTTACCTGACTCCCACCATCCACCTTACCCTGTCTGAAAGGGGCTGTGTGCTTCCAGGCTTTGGCTGGCAAAAGGATGGAGTTCAGAGTTTAACCCGTGGGGTGCATTTGTGTTTTGTTCATTCTCCTTGGAAGAGAATATACTTATTTACCTCTTAACATGACTATGACATTAATCCCCTTTTAAAGAGATTCCTAGGAATTGTTGATATGTTACCATGAATGATTTATGGTGACTGAGGGAATGAAGTGAAACAAGGATTGGTCCAGAAGGAACAGTGTGCCACTGCAGGGTATGGAGAGCCACTGGCGGTGCTGAAGGCTTTGAGGCTTATGCAGATACTAGGACAATGGGTCACAGCCAATTCTATCCCACTGTGTGTGACAGGGTGCAAGATAATTTCCAGTTGCTTTGCCCTCCCTTTAGGGAGCATTAGGAAGAACTCATTCTTTGAAACAAAAAAGGTTTAAATAAAGGTCAATTGCTTTTTCTTGATATTGTTATTTATAAGCATTTTTGCCTGATCAACAAAAATGAAATTTCCTTTACTAAGGCTGCAAATAAAGCCATTGCTTGTATTTGCAGGCACACATTCTATGAGAAGGAGCCTGGGCAGGACAGAGATGGGGAGACAACACTGATAAATAGTGCCCAGTGTCCTAGGAGTCAAAACAAAAAGGGAAAACGGATAGGTTTTGTGGATTTCATTGCCTTCTGGACAGAAGGGTATTTCTTCCACAGAAGTACTATTGCTGGACTCTCCTTCATTTGTCTGCTTGATATCAAAAAGGACTTTCTGCTCAGTATGCATAGAAACCAAGACTAGGTGTTATGCTTTGTGTCTGGGTGTACCCACTAAAGCCTCATGTAGTCATGGGGGAGGGTGATTTCCAGAGGTGGCTGAATCTAGACTTTGTGACTGATTAATTGTCTAGTGCTGGGATTATGGGTGTGAGTGCTACACTCACCCTAGGGTGGGTATCCTACACACAAGGTAAGGGACAGAAAGAGTCTTCTATGGTCCTCCTGCCCCCGTTCATTCTTGCTGCTTTTGCTGTCTTCTGCCACCTTGAGCATTTGCCCCTCTCCATTCCACCCTGCCTTGGAGCCAGCTGATTATGGACTGAAACCTCCACAAACTGAGCTAAACAAACCTTTCCTTCCTTCATTTTGGGTGTCAGGTATTTTGCCTCAGTGACAACAGAAAAGTAACCAAGACACTAGGTCGTCATTTTTTGCAAAAAGTTTTAATAGAGGTTGGCAGACAAGGAGACAGTAGATATGCTTGAATCTGTCTCCAAGACTTACGTGCTTGGGGTAGAAGAAATAGAAGGATGAATGGTATATTGGAGACTCTTGCTGGCAGAATCTACTCCCTCAACACTGGAACAAGTGGAACTGTGGGTATTTTACAACTGGGGAGTTTCTGGCCTCTTTGTTATTCTGGATCACCTGCAACTCTTGAGGGCACCCCTGGCTCCTAATGCAACACCCTCTCTGTTCCCCAGGTTCTATTCCTGAGATGCTTTTCAGCTTCCCAGGATGTCAGCATCTGCATCTGAAAAAAAAGGTAAGAGCTTGCACTACAGTTTTTGAAAGCAGGAGGGTTGCCCTTTCCTGGCTCTGTTTCACATCCAACAAATATCCACTGTATACAGATGCTTTTCAACGAAGAGTATGGCCATGTCTGAAGCTGAAATTCTAAACTGAAACTACCAAGGTAAAAATGCCTTTCCTATACCTGAGCTGCTGAACACCCTAGCTTCAGGAAACGTGCACGGTGGGGCACAGGGCTCTCCCCTCCTGATCCAGGGCTGACAGGGAGCTGCAATTCGCTGCCACTGCTGGGCAGCTAGAGGACCAGACCACCTGTCGGTGGTGTAAGATAAGCTCAGATTCAAGACTGGAGGGTGCGCTTTACTGAACGCATACTGCTTTTGTGCCCCTACACAGTAAATACCATAAGGTGCACCATCATAAATTGGGGGCTGTCTTTGCATTGGGGGCTGTCTTTGCTTCAAGTAAGTCCACTCTTCTCCGTAGACAGGTAAAGTCCATTTCCCACCCGCCTGATGCCGGGCTGGTCTGGAACTACACTGAACAGCGCAGTACAGTGTAAGTGACACGCAGCTGGTACTGAGCCTGGCTTTTCCCTAGAACCTCCCTGAGAGTTTCACCCCTGAGAAACCATGGTCCGTGGAGGAACCGTAGGAGGCGAGATCGCGCAGCCCAGCCCACTCTCCGCGGATCCGGCCACCCCAGTGACAGTGCAGGAGTTGCATCAAGCAGCCAAACAGCCCTGCTGAGCCCTTTCTTAATCATGCTGTTTATAAACAAGCATGTTTTGGGGATAGTTTGTTATGTCAGCTCCAGCCCAGTAACTTTCAGCTTCAGAGAAGACCAAATAAACAAGCTGCAGCAATAACCATGATAGACACTGGGCTCATTTCCCCCACTCTGTGTTCAGAGGGCTGTAATCTGACAGACATTGCCAATTCATCTGGCCAGCTGGCTTCTGATTAGGTTCTGTCAACGCAAGTCATCGATGGGAGATGAGAAGGTGAAAGAAAAGGGCTGCTTTTTCCCCCTCATCTCTTTATGGCCACTGTGACTGCCTCCATCCAGCGGCTGCATCTTTGGCATTCCCAAGAAAGATAACAGATCTGCCCCTGAGCCTGGGCAGTTCCAGGAGCCCTGGAAGGGGATGGGCTCTTCCATAGTGGCCACCACAAGTGGCCAAGGGACTGGAAAGCTTCCCCCTGTGTTACTGGCAGGCGCTGCTCAATGCTGTACTGCCGCTGTTTCCCTCTGCTGCTCCGTGTCACACGTAATTAGAAATACCACGGGTAGGGCTGCGGCTGAGTGGCTGAGTGGCAGAGGGCTTGCCTCGCAGGTGCAAAAGGGTTTGAGCCCCAGCACCATGATAAACACATAGATACCTAAAGCATTCTGCTTCTCTGACTAGACCTCCCCTGGTACGGTTTCTGTGAATTAATAGCAGCCTCAGGAAATGGACCTTAAAAGAAGAAAATCTGAGATTGCTTATCTTCTCTCAGGCATGAGCACAACAATGTCATTACCTGTGGAAACTGACTACCAGTAAGTGGAACAGACCAATATTTATTAAAATTATAACCTGGCATTATTTGGGTTGTAGGCCAGGTTGTTGATGGCAAGATACTGGGACCAAAATGCTGCGACCATCAACAGTTACGACAGCAGCTGGCTCTTGGGTCGTGAGTAGCATGAAGAGTTTACAGGGAAAAAAACTGAATTGCGAAGGCTTTAAACTCTCAACTTGTAATTTTGTCAGAGGCTTAAATATCTTGTGTGATGGCCACAAGCCATTATCCTTTGTAGCTGTAAGCAATGAGACACAGCTGAAAATCAAGCCCATAATACGATTCTGTAAGGAAGAGTCATGGCCTGTCCACTTCACTAAGGTGAGATTCAGGGCACTGGCTGAGAAAGAATGAGCCTTCAACAAAATGAGATGGAAATACTGAACACATGGCCAGATCTGACAATTATGAAGCTTTGAATTTCCCTGAGGTTTTCCAGCAATGGAAGCATTCTCCTCTTCCTCTAAGGAGGATAGTTTCTCTTGTGAGAATCTCCTGAGCAGCTCATTAAAATGAGATTTTTACCCTGTGTCTTAGTTACTGCTCTTGTTGCTGAGACAAAACACCTGACACCTAGAGTTAAAGGAGGAAAGCTCCTCCTTTGGCTCCTCCTTTGGCTCGCAGTTTGTAGAGGTTTCAGCCCATAGCTGGCCAGCTCCAAGGCAGGGTGGCTTGGCAGAGGGCATCGCAGAGCAGAATCAGTCCATGGCAGGCAGAAGACAGCAAAAGCAGCAAGCAGCAGGTGACACAGCAGTCCTCCTTCTGTCCCTTACGTTCTATCCCGTCTACACAGCCTTAGGGCAGGCAACAGTCACACCCAAGGTGGGCCCTCTCATGGTCCACACCCAGAACTAGGCCAGACAGTCACTGAACTAATTTAGTAATCACACACCCTTGATACCAGCATCACACACTTAATCCTAGCACCACACACTCCAGATCCAGCCACCTCTGAAAGCCCCACTGATGAGCACATGAGGCTCTGGGCTGGGGGAACGTCTGAACACAAACCATGATACCCAGCCAGTCTGGAGGAGCCGGAGCCTCTGCATTTCTAACCGGTGCCCTGAAGATGCCAATGCTGCTGACGCACAGACTACACTCCCCACAGCAGGAAGCCAGTCTGGGCTGTGGCTTTCACCTTGCATGAAGGAGCCTATGCTGCCCTAGCTCTCCCCGGCCATGCTTGCCACCCTCAGCATGTCCAGACCTCAGACTACAACAACCCAGGAGGCCAGGTCTCAGGCCTACTCCAGCATGAGATAGGGCACACTTTGAAATGATTGTCAATTCATACTAACAGTGTTTGGGAAGTTAAAGATGTGTGATAGTGGATAATAGGATTGCTAGGCCAAGGAAGCAGAAGATAACATTAGACTGGGCCAAACTTGTCCGTATGGGCTGCATGTGTTAGTCTGAGTGTCTAGGAATGGCTCTCACTTCCGGCTGCCTTTGTTAGTTAACAGAAGCCTGGACCCACAGTGGGTCCTCTTCATGAGGTAGCCAAGTCATACCCCCAACAGTGCAGGGCTAACACTTTTAGAGGATGAAGCCACTGGTCCTTCTGGAGTGAGATTTACCCAGCTTGACCTACCAACATGCCCCTTCACTGCTTTCCCAAAAGGGGTCCAGAAGGTACTTCCTCCATCAAGTACTGAGAAACGCACTGGCAAGAAGAGTCCCAGTTTCCAGAAAATTATTTTGGAATAGTTTTCTACAAGCCATGGCTGGTGAGAAAAACCACAGGAATTCCATAGTCAGTGGGGTTCATGGAATCGCAGAGTGGCAGAATCCAAGTGGCCAGGCCTTCGTGAATAAGGCCGGCCCACCTACATAATCTTTGGCAGTAGTGTCCTAGCAACAGAATGAATGGATTGTACTAAACTATGGTTTAATATGTGCAGTTTAAAAACTCTAGTGAATCCTGGCTTGGGTCACCAGAGTGGGGGTTTTTCCTGGCATCCAGAGACAGCAGCTGAGTGAGTCCACAGTCTAGAAGGCCCTGATGGAAGCATAGGCCAGACTCCCTGAGGACCGCACAAGAATGTACTGTAAATATGCCCTCCTGCCATCAACCCTATCCTGAGAGCAGTAGAAGCCACTTTTTCTGCCAGTTCACACTGGTTTGAATTTGACTCGAATCCTTTTATGCAGTTAGGAAATTCAGAACTATTACTGTTGTTATTTGTCCCTTTACTCTTCCAATACTTTGTGTAATTCCTTGGGCCTCAGCAGGTAAATAAAGTTTTGGCCTAAAGCTATCTCAGAGTGGTTTGCTGTGTCTGCGGGCCAACCTGACCCTGTCATGTACACTCCCAATATGCACCCTGGTCACAGGCACTGTCTTCTGGTTCCCTGAAGCTTTGGGCGAGCACCACTGTGGTAAGAAAACATAAACGGTGGCACTGAAACTTTCCCTTCTTGCCAAAATAGTAAACCAAAAGTGGTACTGTATCCTGGGAGAATTAGAGAGATCAGTGCCACCAACAAAGACCTGAACACAAAGATTCCTTGTCAAAGATATTATCAGGCTTAAATTTCTGATTTATACAAAAGGCACATGAACGATGAAAGCAACTCGGCTCCTGCCATTTCCACATCCCTTTACCTTGATAACTCACCTGCACATACCAGCTGAAACACCTCCCCAAGAACTTGCCCTAACACTAACGTACCCCGCCCTTCAGAATAAAACTCGGAAAGGCAGAGAACAAAATGATAGATGACATCACTGGACAACTACCCCTGTATTGTCTGGGTTGAAGTCAAGAAGCAGATATTTCAAGGAAGGAATTAGTAGAGGGAATTGGTTATAATTGTTGGGAAAGACCAGAAAAGCAAGAGGAGATAACGATTGGGTTACTCGAGTATTAGTAACCACCTATTCCACTGCTCAGGGCAGAGAGGACTAAAAGGAAGGGGTGGGTGACTTCAAGGCAGGAGCGTGCCTGTGTGTACTGCTGAGTGCTGGCATTGCCATGGGAACCCGTCACTGTCAAACCCACTTATGTGCTGGTGAAATTTCTGTAGCTCTCAGATTGCACTGCAGCCCACTGCTGTCACAGCAAGCAGCTCCTGGGATGACAGCAGCCCCTTTCAGGGCCGCCAAGGCCACTGTGGCACCCACCAGGGGACATCCATTGCTACAAGAGACACCCCTGGAAGCATAAACAAGGCTCTGCTTCCTAAGTGACATGTTCCAGTCTTCCAACAAAATGCCCTCAGTCAGATGAGAGCCAGAAATCTACCGGAAAGGGAGTCTGGGAAATGTAGTTTGCAGAGGTCCAGGAGCCTCAAAAAGAAGAAAAATATGCAAGATATAAAAGAAAATAAGAACGAGGAGGAAAATGACCACACGAGTACATCTTTTTGGCTCTTAGGTGTCCACTTTAGCCTGACGCCTGTGTTTCACTTCTGTGCAACACCACAAAGCTCAGATTGGCACGAGGGCATTATCTGTAACAAGGGGAGCGTTCCCACCCACTCCTGGGAAGGTGGAGGGTAAAGTTCTGGGTGTCTATCACTGCAGCCAGCCCTGCTGAGGCTCACTCCCTAACCGGACTTGTGTAGTGGGAATGGGAATGAAGAGAAGGCAGCCAGTCTGAGAAATATTTACAAAAGACAGTTTTCAGAACTACATTTAAAAAGTTTGGTATATGTCCAGTAATGGATAATGTTTGAAGCAATCACTTGCAGAAGACTAAAAGGGCCTTTATGGCCCAATCTTGTATTACCTCCAGTACCAGCTGAGAACCTGGAACTAACTTTCAGGCGAGGAGTGGAGACAGATGGTTGCCTCTCCACGGATGGCAACGCAGAGCCGTGCGGGTGGTCGAGAGTCAGTCTAGCACAAGGAATGGTTCAAATAACAGCACTTCCCAAGGCAAGGCCTGCCTGGCGTGCTGGCTCCCACTACAGCTAGGGCTGTGCAGGGCCCAACTCGAAGAGAAGTGCGTTGATCCCGCGCTGAAAACGGCTCTGTAGCGGAGGTGCGTGGCCTTTGCTGTCTCCCACATTTCGACCTTGCTCTCCTGACCACAGGTGTGATCACTCAGAAGCTGATCGCGCGTCGGTTTCTCCCCTGTGCTCGTTGTTGGAAACTGACCAGGTGCGTAGCTCTGAGTTTCTGCTAAGTCCCTGTCCAGGCCTCTGAAGGCTGCGTTTGTCCCCTGTCCCCTGGCTTCCTCACGCGCCGTTTCCGCGGGCAGAAACCAGAGCAACGCAGATATTGCATTTGCTCAGAAATGCCTTTGTCTGAATTTGATCATTAAATACTATCACTTGTTATGAAATTATACATGAATTATATACTGTGCAAAACTGCCCTGAGTCTAGGAAGCAGTTACTTCGGTTGCTTGTGAACTGGAGTTTTTCCTCAATGAGGACAAAACTTTAGACTCAATTCTCTGTATGTATTCCAAAAATTATGGTAGGTTCCCACACCGGGAGTCGAACCCGGGCCGCCTGGGTGAAAACCAGGAATCCTAACCGCTAGACCATGTGGGAACTGACAAATAACAGCTCACAAATGAAGCCAATTGAAATCGTTATTTAGGCTTCCGCCTTCCTCACGGCCCCGCCCCCGCGTCAGGTCTGCTCTGCGCCTGCGCGGGGCTCATGTGCGCGCCGGAGTCTAAGCGCTGCGCCCAAGCTCGCGGGCCGCTTTGGGTGTTTGCGGTTCTGTGACCCCAGCCCGGCTCTGCTGGACCTTTGGGCCGCCGCCCGAGCCGATGCCCCGCCGCTCGGAAAGCTCCGTCAAAGGTTGCGGAGGCCCGCGCATTCCGACTGCGGCTGCATGGAGATCGCTGTGACTGGCTTCCTATCCCGTCGGCTTGGAGGGGTACCGCGGACCGAGGGGAGAACCACCGCTTCTGTGACCATCACGAAGTCAGTGATGACCATAAAAAGAGCAGAAAAAAGAAAGCAAAACCCAGGCCCGGGCTGGCTGGGAGATAAACATGTACAGCCAACACATGGGAAAAAGATTAAACAACAACAACAATAATAGTAATAATAGTATGTCACAGAGAGCTGGGGCGAGCAGGGCCCGCAGCGCAAGCGGGGAGCAACAGGGACTTCCGGGCGGGCGCGGGCGGCTGGGACCGGGAGCTCCCACAGACCCCTAAGACCGGGTCACCCTCACTTTTAAACGTTTGTGACACCAGTGCTGTCCCGCACCTGCTGTGCCGTCGCGCAGCGCGCGTGAAAATCTGCAGAGCTGCTGCGCCCGGGCGGGCGGGGCGGGCTAGGGGGAGCAGGACCGTCCCGCCGAAAATCTGCGGCGTGGGAGGGGTGCAGGAGTGTAGGGGTGGAGGGTCTTCCTCTCCCAGAGCCTCGGCTCTGCAAGGGGTTGTTAAGAATGTCAGACACGGTAGCACGAAATCGCTATAGACCAGGCGGACCGCGAGCCCTGAAGCTGCTGAGATGGGCGGCTTGCGCTCCGCAGCAGCACGGTTTGTCGGTTCAGTCTGCAGGGTGGTGGGGACGAAACTCAGGCCTCCGCTCAGGGGAAGCAAGCGTGCGCCGAGCTAGGCCTGCAGCTCCTGCCCTGCAATGGAAAATGGCGCTGCAGGAGCCAAGGTGACAAACTCAGACCGGGAAATAGGTTCAGCTTCTTTGGAGCCTTCAGATTAGCTACGGAAGTGTGGAAGGCTTCCTTCAGCCCAGGATGTCAGTGTGGCGCTGTGAATGGCTTCTGTCCCCGGGAGGCCGGAGCTGCAGGTCCTGAGACCCTGAGACCCCTTCCTGCTGCTCTTCAGCTTCCATGCTGGAGCAGGCTAAGGCCTTTCTGTCACAGCAGTGGGACCCTGAGGCTCCGCTGCTGTGGCCTGCAGCTGAGGAACCAGGGCTTCTTCCCAGGCCCAGGACTCTAGCAGGTGTGGCCCTAGGCCACCATTTCAAACTCTTTAAGAACTTCCTCCTCAGTTTGGCCCCCTCTGATCTAGTTTGTCTGCTTGGAGCCTGAACATTTTATCTAATCCTCAAAGCGTGATGGTTTGCCAAGCGCCAGAGACCCAGAATTCCACAAGCGCCATAATTCGGAAGGCACTGTGGTCTTCAATGTTAACTGTACCTAACGTTGCCTGAACTACTGATTTCTTTACACTTCATCACTGAAACTACTTCTAGTCCAGATTATGTAACTGACAGTTTCACCAAGACAATTCAGAACTCCATGACCACTTCAGGAAACTTATGCTACGGGAAAACTGTTCATTTGGGAACACTTCAGAACAGAAAAGATGCAAAATCCCAGCTGTGTAGTGGTTTGCTTTTTTTGTTAATAATAGGAGGATGCTTTTGAACATAATTTAGACCCCAAATTTGCCCTGCTATCGTATTTTTCAGCTACAGCTAGTGAAAACTGAGAAACTGTCCCTCTAACCGACTTGAGACAGTATTCCAGATTAGCCACTGCTGACATTCCTGCCCAAAGGCTTTCTTTCCTTATTAGATTATACGTAAAAGCTAGAGAGTGCTGTTCTGATTGTAAATTTAAAATTGATAAATGGCTTCACGGTGTGAGTTTTAAAATTTGGACCACTTTGCAGGGACTTAGATAGAAAACCAAAACCAAAACCAAAACCTCCAGGAAGGAAGTATCTTATTTGTTTAAAAGAGCGTTTCTTCCAACATGGGAGATGTCTTCTTTACTTTGATCTTTGGGGATTACTAAGTGTGAGCTTTGTGGTCCAAAAGGTTGATAAAATTCTCAGAGAATCACATTGTGTCAAAACCAGTTGCAAGATGCTCTTTTGTGTGGATATATGTCCAAACAAATCTTGTACAGTACAGCAAACTTCCTTCTCCTTTCAGGAGTTCGTGCTCCTTTCCCCACACCCCTCTGTTCTGCACTGAGGACCAAGCCAAGGAGGTCTTGTACAAGCTGGGCAAGTGTTTTACTACTGACCTGCCCGCCCAAGGGTGCTATCACTTTGCAGACTGCTTCCTGTCAACCTTTGTCGTACACATCACCCTTGTCAGGGTAATTTGACATATAAACAGATACCAAAACAGCAACAACAACAACAAAAACCAAAAAACAAATCAGTTGTTCCACACCTATTCTAGGGATAGTTGTCTAAAGTTGTCTAAAAAAGAAACTATGTTTCCTTTTGTGGACACTGAAAAATTATTTAAATGACAGCTTTTGTTAATGTAGCTCTGAGGCAATTAAGAAAAGGCCTTTTTAATTCCATATCATTGTTTTTATTCTTTTGTTTTATTTTTAAAATAAAAAACAGAAAAAAGAAAGAAAAAAGAAAGCCCAGACAAGATTCAGTCTTTCAAATCTGTTTTCTCACAATTTGAATACAGTGTTGTGGGTTGTTCCAGACCAAGGGTAATTTTCTTGTGATGTAAAGGATTGACATTGATTTTATGGGGTAAATTTTCACTAGTCTCATAAATTGCTTAAATTTAGAAGTTTAAGTATAAAATTGCAGGCATAAATTTATGTTCAAGTGAACAGCATTGCCAGTGACCTGTGTTGTGAGTGGACAGTGGGAGAAACTTAGTCCAAGTGTTTTTTTTTTTTTTCCTGAAATGGAGGTTCCTCGGTTTCCCCCATTTGTTTATTTAATCATTCATTAATTTACTGTGTGCATGCTTGCCTTTGTACTTCCTTACTTTTTGGCAAAGAATGAGATGCCCAGCTTATTTTTGCATATTTCTGGCCCCCATCCTGGAATCGGCCAAGGCATGTGGGCTCCTCCGGGAGAAGGGTGCTGGGTCCGAGCTCTGGATGCGGGGTGTGTTCCTGCTCCTCGGCTGCGCTGGCTCTAGCCTCCCACAGCATGTGTCTCTACTGCCAAATACTCTGAGGTCTGAAAGTGCTTCCACCCCACCCCGCCTGCAGGAAGCTGAATATAGTTTCCACTGATCGGCCCGAATGTGAGCTGCTACCCATGGGTCGTTCTAGTCTACCCTGGTCCGCATGGAACCTTCCGCTGTGACAGAGAATCGCCGCACCCACACGCAGCACGGATTTGCTCTTCTAGTTCCATATGCATGCAGTGGCTTCATATGTGTCAGCCTCTCTCACGGGGGAAACAGCATTGTCATATGAAGGCCAGTACTGTGTGCAGCTTCTTTGCCATCTGCCTTACAATTTCTCTCCCAGTGACTCAGGTTAGCCCATTTACCTCCAGCCCTCTTTGGGCTGCCATGCTGTCTTCTAAAGGGACTGCGCCGATGCAGTTTCCCTTTGCTGCTGAGTGAGAGTCCCTCTCACTCTGCATCCTTGCCAGTGATCCACTTAGTCAGCGTTTGGGACAGACTGTAGGTGTTCTGCGGCATGGAAGTGCTGTCCTGTTGTTTCACTTTGCATTTCCCTAATGACAAATGATGCCTAGCACCTTTGCAGGTGCTTACTTACAATCCGTGTAGCTGTGAGCGCCATCCTGATCTTTGCTGGGTCAGCATGCCCTGCTCGCTCTCCTTCTGCAGGAAGACGTCTCATCGTGCTGCTCCCACAAGGTCCAGGCTGCTACAACCTCGGCAGGCCCGGCCAGGGTGTGAAAGTGTGTGCCTGCTGCTATGGGGTGGCCCTGAAATGGCCCCCAAGGCCCCGTACTGAAGGCTTGGACCTGGGCTCAGTATTACTGAGAGGGGGGCAGAAACACAGACGCCAGGCCGTGGAGGCCTCAGGCCACTGCAGCTGCCCCTGGGGAGACGCTGCACTTCCTCCCTCCCCCCACCGGGACGTGAGCACTTCTTGTCTCTCTTGGTCACACCACGATGCATCGCCTAGAGCAATGGCCGTGGACCAGAACCTCCAGAACCATCTTCTCAGTAAGCAGATTCTGCGTAATGGACGTTGTCTAGCTCACCTGGTCACAATCTATAGAAGAACAGGCTCAACTCATTTGTTACTGTTTTTCCAGTGTGTAGAATTACTCTTCCCTTCATGGAACCCCTTCCTTCCTTCCTTCCTTCCTTCCTTCCTTCCTTCCTTCCTTCCTTCCTTCCTTCCCTCCTCTCTCTCTCTCTCTCTCTCTCTCTCTCTCTCTCTCTCTCTTTCTAGACACAGAGTCTCAATCTATAGTCTAGGCTTGAATTCCCTGTGTAGCCCAGGTGGACCTCAACTTACAGTGATCTTCCTGCCTCAGCCTCCTGAGTCTAGGATTACAGGCGTGCTCTATTATGCTCAGTTTGGAATTCCTTTTTTATGTTGGACATTTAGTTTAACTTTTGCTTATCTTAAGTCATGTTGACATAAACCACATGCTTCATAATCTTTGGATTTCTTTTGGATGAAACCCTAGCGTTAGAATCAGTGTGTCGGAGTCTTTGTTACAAACATCCCCACCACTTGCTCACCGCATTGCTAACCTGTTATTTTCACTGGCAGGGGCTGAGGCCACTCGTGTCCTCCTACCAGCACTGAAGGTCAGTGGTGCTTATCTTTGTCAGGCTGCCTGCCCACCGTGGAGTCTTGTGCTGCTGTAGATGTATTTAATTTACTAGCAAGTTCGAACATTTCCATTATGCTGGAAATTAGTTTCCCAGAATAGTTTTGAAAAGTACTCATTTGTGGCTTAAGAGATGATTCGCTTTAGTCTGAGTCACAGCCACTACCGCTTCTGAGCTATCTTGGAAACAAGTCCTTCATCACACGGCGATGTGGGAGGGTAGAGCCCAGAGCCCAGCTTCAGGTCAGGTCTGGTCAGGGCGGTGGGCAGCTTCTTCACCATGGCGGGCAGCTGGGCGAGAGCCACCTGCTCACTCGGCACAGGGAGAACTGTGCTTGGCAGCCTTACAGTGAGGGTGACAGGGCTGCGGAAACCTGGTGCAGGGCCAAAGGAGGATTCCTGGCACCAAGGAGTTGGGAGGCAAGCTGTGTCTTCTGCCAAGGGCTGGTGGGAAGAGCAGTTCCACATCTCCAGCCCCAAGTCGGCTCTGGGTTTAGGTTGTGTGGGACTGACAAACGGGAAGCACAGGAACTGATAGCAGATTATTGTATGTATGGTTACACGAGGCAAGTAGGATGATGCCAGGCAGATTTGTTTTAGGCAGGTCTACTTAAAAGGAATAGCTTATCATAAGGCAGGAAAATTCGGGGGGGGGGTGTTGAGCAAAGTGGGCAGAGTTACATGTGTCCTTGATGGGCCAGTCTGTCCCAGGTAGAAGGTCCTTGGAAAAACAGGATACATTGTTAGGTGGGTAGACACAGGTGTTGCCTCTGGATGGGGTCAGGCTGCCCAGGTATCTGTGAGCAGCAGCTGGACACGGACCGTCGAGGCCGGCCCAGATCAGCAGTCTAATGATGTGACGGGCAGGGTGAGCTCATCCTGCCTCAGTATAGCAACAGGCTGCGGATTGGTCTGTAAATTTCTGCAGAGTTTCTGTTACAGCAGGAAGCGGTGCAGGTGACACCTCCCCTCTGCACGTTTCCCCCTGGCCTGGGGGCTCGTGTGTGGAGCAGCTGTGCAGATCGGTCCGTTGCTGTGGACAGGGAATTTGCTGCTGCTAGGAGACTCCAGATGCAAAGTGCTTCCTCTTTCTGCCTCAAGGAAGCGTCCTTTGCAAGCCTGCTTGCTGCCTGTCCACAGGGAGGACGTCCACCTCCTCACACCCAAGGTGTATCACCTCTCTCAGCAGTGTCTGAACAACTGAGCAGTTTGGGGTGGGTGCACTTCTAAGCACCCACGGGACACTCAGAGCATGGCTAAGGGAAGCCACTGGCTAAGCTGGCATCCCCGGAGCAGCTCTGGGAGGAGATTCCGCAGATGGTTCAAGTGAAAAGCAGCAAGACTCAAGAGGGTTCTGTGAGTGCCCAGATAGGGCTTTCTCAAGTTTAAATATCATGAGCCAAATAGAACGATATTCCTTCATGTCATAGCAGAAGTACCCAAGGAAAGGAAACCGTGAAAGAAAAACATACAAGAAAAAGAAAATGCTTTTAGGAAATGTAACAACCAAACAAGCTGTTCAAAGATATAAAAGTAAGCTACTCAAAGAGGGACAATTAAATAATAAAAGAAAATTTCTCAGAGATAAAGTCTTGAGTTTACAGATTGAAAAGATTTACTAGGTCATCGATGAGGAGATGAATTTCAAGAATCAATAAAAAGGATGGGGATATAACTCAGCAGCATAAGCGCCTGTCTGGCACATGCAAGGTCCTGAGTTCAACTCCTGGTAAAAAAAATCAATAAAAAGCCAAGGGTGCTGGTAAATGGTTGTAATTCCAGGACTTGGGAGGCTGAGACAAGAGGATTGCTAGTTCAAGCTCGACCAACCTGGGCAACTTAAGAGATCCTTCAAAGAAAGAGAAAGGAAGGAAGGACGGTAAGGAGAGAGGGAACACGGGAGGGAGGAAGGGCCTGGAAATGTAGCTGGGTTCAATATTCAGCACCAGGAAAAAAAGTCAGTGAAAAGATGTTCAGACACGCTTTTTGAAATTCTGACATTTCAAAGTGACATTTCGAAGTGAAATTCTGACATTTCAAGCATAAAGTGAAAATTGCTTAGGTTTCAAATAAAAAAAAAAACCCGACTACTTAAAACTGAAATAAGAATAGTGTTTCACTTCTTTCGTCTGGTGCACAAGCTTAGTAATAGTGAATAATGCATAAATGAAAAGTTTGTGACCTAATACATACTCTCAGCTAAAGTATGCTTGCTCCCCAGCGTACAGAAGGCAGTTTTGAATGTGCATTGATTTAGAATCTGCCACAAAAACTATTCTCACTGAAGAAAACATACAAGGGTGTCTAACTATGCAGTGAATGTTTACATTTTTAAAAAACATTGTTACAGTAAAAGACACGTCATCATTAATCCTCTACCAGATCACCTCCACTCTCCCGACAGACTTCCTCTGGACATTTTCCAAAGCAATTCTGGACATTTCCTTTTGTGAGTGTCGTTATATCTTGTGAAAAAACATACAGCAAAAGCTGCTCCCCAGTGCCCTCCAACAGGGAAAGGCAGGCAAATGCTGCAGTGTGTACTGTGTTTGTGGGACTGGACCAGCTGGTTGTAAAATATTTAGCAAACAGATGTAAATTTCTGGGAAAACTATAAACAGAAATGATGGTGGAAGAAACAACTTTACCAGAAGTTAAGATACTTTTTAAGATATTGTAATTAAAAGAGTGTGTTCATGGGGAGGGGGAGATAAAAGAGTGAATGGAAAGTACTAAACATAAACCTTAATTAATTAATTAATTTTGAGACAGTGTCTTGCTATGTAGTTCAGGCTGGCCTTGAACGCACTATGTAGCGCCAGGCTGGTCTTGAACTCATGGCGATCCTCCTGCTTCAGCCTCTTGACTGCTGGGATTACAGCTGTGCATCACCATGTTAGGCAAAACCTATATATGTAAGGCCAAGTTGGATAAAAATTAGTAAAGAACTATATTGTAACTACATTAATAAACATGTGTTTCATTCTTGAAGATTGCTAAGGATAAATTCTGAGTCTTTTTAACACACATATCACCATTAAGTATATAAATTAACTCATATGTTAAATAGATTGACTCAGTCACTGTAAACAATATATGTTTTTCTCCCCCCCTTCCTTTTTCTTCTTTCCTCATCTCTTATTTTCCTCTCACATTCATCACAAGGTATCTATACCTGCGCGTGATGCAAGCTGAGTTGTTCCCACACCCCTACCCTCCTCTACCTCCCTTCAACCCCTTCACAAATGTTTCTGAAACAACTATGTGTTGAAGTAGACATCACCAGTAAGGAAACTACAGATAAATGAATACGTATCTTTCAGTGTAAGGCTTGAACCCAGGGCTTCATGCATGCTAGGCAAACACTCTTCCACTGAGCCGTGTTGCCAGCCCCCAGTATTTACATCTTAAAACCAAAACATGACAAAACATGAAGCATGGGGGAATGCTGATAGGGAGCAGGAATGATTTTGACAGGATAGTGTGACACAAGAATACAGTAGCCCACGTGGAAGAGTGGTGTCCAGAGGCTGTGAAGGGGACTTAATGTAGGATGGAGCAGAGTTTCACTTTTGCACGATTAAAGGGTCCTGGACCTTGGTGATGATGGCTGCATGATATGAATGTACATAGGGACACAAAACTGCATGGTTAAAATGTTAGAACTTTATACTGTGTGTATGTAGCCACAATATGAAACATTTTTGAAATAATAAAAGATATATGTATATATATATATATATAATTTTCAAAAAATCATAACAACCACCTATTACCATAAAGAGTTTCGAGACACTTACCCAAGAGGGAAAGTAACATACAACTTGTAGCTCAGTAAAATGCAATTTTCTTAACTTATAATCACTCCTGTAAATCAATGCAATTCTTAACAAACCAAGATGAGAATAGAAAATGACTTCAACTTTTTACAAGGCAGGAAAATAAATTGCTCCTATTCGTATGACTACATGGTCCACTGAAGTACTCACGCCTTTTTACTCTTATCAGATAATCAAAGATCAAGATGGTTGAAAGCACAGTCGATTGATTAATGACACACTTGTTGCTACCTGGTGTAAGGTAAGAAACCTGGCAGTGGTACAAGTGGCTGAGAAGGCACGGTTTGGTCACAACAGCCAACATCCACAGTGCACACATCTTTTGTCCCAGCAGTTCCTCTGGAGAGTGTCACTGCTGTACTCACACATGTGCAAAGGATGTGTGTGCAGAGGTGTCCACAGCAGCACTGCAGCAGCAAAAGCTTGGAGCAAAGGATGCAATGCTGTGAAGAAGCACTGGGAAGAGCGAATCAGTGGTGTATGAACTAATGTGAAACAAACTCCAAGATTTATTTTTGTAAGACAGGGACATGCAGAACCGACTGCTGTCACCATCTGTTAATAGTGGTGTCTACCCAGTGTCCACTGGTCGTGCAAATGTGTATGAGAAATTGCTCACACCGCATGCTCAGGAATAAAACTGTGGACACCGGGTAGGGGACGGTCACATTCTTTCCTGTGGTATTAGTGTCCTTTGGCTGCGTAACTAATTACCTCGAACTTAGCAGCTTAAATGTACTTGGGCTTTTCTGGAGGCTAAAGCTGAAGCCGAAAGGGCTGCGCAGGGCATTGGCAGAGCCCTGAGCACTCTGACGGCTGCCTGGGTCCCTTCCTGGCCTCTTCCAGGTGTGGGTGGCTCCAGTACTCCTGACTCCTGGTGGCCCTCGTTCCAGTTCCTGCTTCTGTCGTCCATGAGGAAAGTGAAATGGTGTGTCTCAGGGACAAAGAATGACCTCTCCCCTTAATACAAGGATCCCAGCCAATGGATTTAGCACTAACTCTAAATCTAGGATAATTTTATCTTGAAATCCTAAACTAATCAGATTTGCTGAGGTACTATTTCCAAATAAGGTCACATCCTCGGGTCCTGAGTGTGCACAGATTTTTGAGGGACACTGTTCACCCAGGACACCTGTCTATTCTCTTGGACAGGCGTCCCTTTATATTCCACCCAGGCTACTACAGCCTGTAGACTGGTGCCCCTCACCCCGAGGCTGTCATCACTCACACCCAGAACTGTGCTGAAGCCGTTGGGTTAGCCACATGCTTGACCCACAGCCACATGCTGCAGATCCAGCCCCTTCAGGCAGCCCCACCCAGGAGTGCGTGAAACGATGGCTAACAGGTGTAGTGAGGATGGTTTTAGAGTGGTACCCATGAGGTGAGAATGAAACCAGCAACGTGGGGACAAGACATAGAGGGAAGTAGGCATGACAGTTTGGAAGAAACGGCTGCGCTGAATTCAAGAATGACCTGAGAGGACTGGGGGTGCTTTATCACCAAAATGTTGGCATCTGAGTGTTTGGGGACAGCTTTCTAGTCCTGCATCCTCTAGTGCAGTCTGTTGGACTCCAAGAGGCACGGTCCTGTGAGGCCACTGCCCTGTGCTACTGACAGTCATGTGACTGCATCAGGCCAGGGTGTGGGTACTCGGGTTGTGATGGGCACACGGCGGGGCCACCAACCACTGCCTGGGACTGAGGACCCCCAAGGGCTGTCTTGGCAGGGCAGCTAGGTGGTGAGTGCGCAGATGGGCCAGGGAAATTTAGGGTCCTGCCGCTCACCAGCTGGGCTGCTCTAGGAGGGAGCCACAGCAGGCCAAAGCCCCCCAGGTAATAGTTCTTTCCAAGACGACTATTTCTGGAATAATAACTAAAATATACTCTGCATGAACCTGGGTTTGCTGAGATGTTTTCCCTCTGTACCCCAAGTCTTCAGGGCTGTTCACTTCTTCCTGTTCAGTGGTGACCTGAGGCCATCATGGCCTAGTGAAATCATTACAGCGGGACTTGAGGGGCCAGAGTAGACACCCGGAGCCCCCAGGCTGCCGTGCCCCCGTCTCCCTCCTTCCACCCCTGCCCTGCCTGCCCTGCAGAGGATCCATGACTACGTGGTCCTTTGTTCCTAACTAGCCTCACCCTACTGTACAGGAGGACCCCAGAGCTTGTGTTTCCTACCGCACTGTAACTTTGTCGACCACTCCTTTTCCTTTAACTGTTTAGACTCTGGAGGCCACTTTTTCTATCCTCCCTTTCTGGGACACCAAACCTCTTAGATCCCTCAGTGAATGAGACCCTGCAGTCTTTGTACTTCTGTGCATTTCCTTTAATGCAGTGTCCTCCGGTTCCAACCCTGGCAGAATCTCACCCCTTTTCCTGCTGGCATAATCCTGTGTACGGGTGTCACTTTTTGCTATATTTTTGCATCTATGAGAGCTACTTTCAACTCCAAATTTCCTTCTTCAGAGAAAATAAGTGCATAGTTAGGGTTGGGATTGGAAGGGAACCAAGTCTGGACAAAGTCAGGTATGGAAGCTTCCAAAAAGTCTCTCGTACCTTCTCCTTATGTGCCGAAGTAGCCTGTCCCCAGGCCCAGCTCACAGCCTCTGGTGACAGGTCCAGACATGAGTGCTGCAGAGGCGACAGAAGGCACCTGTCTTGCAGGGGTATGGGGATACCTGGGTGTCAGAACCCAGTGCCGCTGGCTGCTCTTCCGCGCCGGGAGGCTGGAGTGGTTTTCACTGTTCCTGTGGGTTTTTATTTTTCCTTTGGATTGGAAAGCTGTGGCTAGAAATGCACGGGGGCTGGAGTGTTCTGGCCTCTGCTGCCTTGGAAGCGGTAGATCGCGGTGCAGCCTGGCGGCAATGATGTCTGGAGGCTCTGGGGGTGAGAAAGCGAGGTGCCGAGATGGGAGTGATGATTCCAGGCTGGGAGCGAGATGACGGGTCCACAGCTCCAGATGGCTGCTGGCATCTCAGCTCGCCTTGCTGGCACAGAGGACCCCCTTTATTCGGGAGGAGGAGCTGGATCAGGTCCCCCAAGCCCGGGACTGACCGTGCTGGTCTGCTTAGCTCCCTCTGCTGCGGGGCCGTTGCCCAGCTAGCACAGAAGGACGCCTTTAGCGCGCAGGTCAGTTTTCAGTCGGGAAACCCTCTTTCCGGAAGAAAACCAAGCAGAGAGCATTTGCCACAGCATCACAGTGCTCAGGTGACCCATTTTTTAACTGAGCTAAAGTTGCACACAACTGTCATAAGGCGCGGGTCCTCCCTGTAGCGGCCTCTCGCGTGCCTTTTGTGTTTTATATTACTTAATTTGTGTCTTACTGTCTTTCAGCTTATTTTCCCAAAGTTTGTTTCATGGTTGATTTCATGAAATCTGCTTTTTTTGCTGTCTGAAAGTTTTGCGACGAGGTTTCTTTTATTGAATAAAACGGCTTCTCCCCCCCCACCCCTCCGGCTCTGCTCTCTTCCTTCTAATTTCTTTGGGTTTATTATGTTATTGTTTCTCCTGGATTCTTGAGTAGAAAACTTAATTTATTTTTAATCTACCTTTGAATCTAATCACTTTTTCTGAGCGGGTTTAAATCTGCCACTGTGTAGAATTAGTTCACTATTTTGAAGCCACAGTGATTTTCTATAAAATTTTGTCACATCCCTGAACAATGCATGGTTTACATTTTTTCTTATATATACATAGGGATTGAACTCAGGACCTCCGTAGCGAGCCACCTCTTTAGCACCCAATCCCCACACCCTTTGAGACAGGGTCTGTCTAGATTGCAATTCTGTGCGGTCTCTGCTCTTTCTGCCTCCGCCTTCCAGAGGGCTGGGATTATAGGCAGGAACACTTACCCCGAGCTAAAGTTTTAGTATCTTTGGAAATCACTGGAAGGCAAGCGCACGCTCTTTATTCTTCTGTCTCGTTTATTTCACTTGCCATGGCGTTTCTGAGACAGGGGTGACTGTGGGGTCAGGGCGTGGCCTGCGGGCTGGTGGGGGACACCCAGCTTTCCTTTGCTCCGTGGGACACCCCAGGGCCACGCGTGCCTGGTAGGCAAGGGCTCCGTTTTGTCACCAAGCTGCACCTCCAGCCCATGCACACTATTTTCAGGTTGTGACATTTACCTAGGAGCCGAGATTCTTTGCCCGTTTCATTTCCCTCACTGAACGAATGTTTCAGGAGATTTCTGAGTTGGTGAATGTAGACATTCATCACCGAGGTTTCACGGAACTCAGGCACGTGGGTTTTTGTGTTGTCCCTTGCTGAGGCTCTCAAGTTGGGTCTTTTTGTTTCATTTGTTTTCTTGTTGTGTAACCAGGCCTCCTTCTCTGGATGTGCTCGGGTCCCTCAAGGAGGTCATCTCAGGAGCAAGTGCGTGGACAGGCCACACAGACCTTCGGCTCTGGTGGAGTCTCTGAAGTCATCAGGTGACACGGGCTCCTGGGCGTCCCCTCTGTGAGTGCTCGTGTTTCAGTGTCCTGGGCTCTTTTAAAAGGCTCGTCAGTACATGCTTGCCGTCCCAAGCTTATCACCGCTCCCGTTACAGATGAATGGTATTAGAAAAGCCTGCTACTGGCTCCAGTTGTTGGACTGATCTTTCTTACATTTTTAAATTTATGGGAAATTAGTTGTCAAGACATTATGAGAGCCATTGAGAACAGATTTTCTCATAACGACGAAGTCTAGTTTTATTTTTCTGCCTTGAATTACTCCGTGGTCTGAACGCCATTTGTGGAGTGACCCTTGCTTTTTCCGCCAGCTGGGACTGTGCCCTTTAGCTCCCTGGGTCTTGTGGGCTCGGCAGCCTCACTCCTGCAGGCTCACCTATGGTCAGTCTATTATGTGCCAAGTAAAGCCACTACTATTCTTGCTTCATAATAAGCACTAATGTGCCCTGGTGCAGCTCCATGCCATTTCTCTGATTAAATTTTTTAGTTTCTGTTGTCTAAGGAACTTCAGAATCATTTTTTCAAGTTTAGAGAAAACCATGCACTATTGCAGATATTTTTAAACTCAGTGGGTCATTTTTCTTAATCTTGTTCATGGAAAAATAATTGGTTTTTTAATTACATAAATAAATCCCGTCAATATTCTTCTTTGTACCTTCTGGTTCTGATGACATATTCATTTTTAAATTTTAGCTGGTCATGAAGATATATTGAAATGTAAGCAGACATTTTCTCAGATTGTTTGACTCGTAATTTTCGTTGGGAAGATTGAAACTCAGCTTTTATCCAGGTATTTGTTACAAAGCCGTGAGTCAAGGAAGACAAAATCCTTCTGATTTCTATTGCTTTAATACAATTAGTGATGACGTCTCCCTCTCCTCACTGATCTGCAAAGTACTTTCCTGTGTGGGACATCGTCTCCTGTCCTGAGGGGGCTCTGGGTCTATGGCCCTGCCCACTTCTCTGCTGTTACCGTGGCCTGGGCCACTGCCCCACCTGGACCTCTGCCAGCACTCCCTCAGTCCTCAGCATACGAATGGAGGTGCTGGCTGGACCTCGGGAAGCCGGGTAGGCGGGACGTGAAGGGCAAGTTCTCATGGCCCTGCGCTCTGCGCTTCTGCATCTGGAGGCTCCCTGTCCTCACGTCATCGTCCATAACCCTCAGCTCTGTCACAGCTCTGTGACAGGTGTTCTGACAAGCGGACACTCAGGAAAGCCTTATTTTGTGCTGCAAAAACAAATGCATTTTGAGTCAGATCGATCATTAAATGCAAAACACAGCCAATTTGAAAGAAACAAGGGAAAAGACCGGGGAGCCAAAATCAGAAGGAAAGTTCAGAGGCAGATCAGGAAACCAGAGGTAATTACGTCTGCCACGGTGGATTCGAGCGGCCAGTGTGCCAGCAGCATGCAGGACTTGGGAGGGGCTCATCTCCTGGGCCTGTGCAAGCCGACCACGGGCTGCAGAGACGAACACCTGCCCAGGCACCCAAGCCAGGGCTCCTCACACCCACACGCAAGACCAGCTGTTGCTTTCACCCACCCAGGGAGAGGGAACAGGGCGTGAGCCTCTGCACAGAAACCACAGCTTAGAACCCCCTTTCCCTGGAAAAAAATACCATGACTGCGCCAGTGCTCTGAGGCTCAGGAGAGAACCCTACAGGCTGTTTTAGAAAACCAGCTGTTCCCGTCAGCACCCTCACTCTGAATCAGTGTCCAGGGAAGGTAATGAGAGAAACGGAGCAATTGTTATGCACTGAAATACAGCAAATGTTTTAGAGGCCACAGGACTATAAATAAAAATTTAAAAAGAGTATAGATTAACCTCCAGTGAATGCAGAAAATTTATTCATTTTTCTGAAAACTGATAGAAAAAATCAAACATTTACTCTACCTTTCTTGCACCAATTGTGCCTCAGGGTAAGTGAATATTTGATTAGAAAAGATTCCTCCATGGAATGAATCCAGCTGATGACTGCAGAAGGGGTGGGGTGATTAGGACACGCCCACTTTGCCTTTCTTAATAAAATAAGAGATCTGAGTGATCATCACCCGCACTGCCAACACCCTTAGCCACGGCTGGTGGGAGCATCCCAAGCGCTAATCAAAGAGACCCCTGAATCAAACGATCAATCATTAGCCACAAAAGGCCATCAGCTGGGTATGCCACTCAGCTGTGCCACAAGGATTTTATAGCTTCTGGGAAATATTTGCTCATCCAAATAAATTTGTGTGTCCCCAGGCCTTGGGATTTGACATGATAAGAAATTTTGAAAGTGGAAAAACAAGTTAAATATAGTCATCAAGAGGCAGTCGGCCCAATCTAAACCACGGGAAATTTTATGGGACACGGGACCATGTTCCTTTAACAGATAAATTACCAAAACAAAATGAGAAGAACACAGGTGTCATCGATCAACACCGACTGGAGAGGCATTGTATTTGTTTCCGGTGATGGCTGTAATAAATCACCACAGACTTAGTGAGTGGTTTAAAGAGACAGGTTTGTCCTCTCAGTCTTGTAGGTCAGGTGTTTCATCCAGTCCTGCAGAGCTGCTTTTCTCTGGAGTGTCCAGGGAGAAGCTCCTCCTTGTCCTCTCGGACCCTGAGATGCTGTGTTCATTACCCCAGATCAGCCCAGCTTTGCTTCCACTATCACAGGTCTCCTCTTTGGTCCTCCTGCTTTCCTTTTTATATAGTCTTGTGTGTTTCCTGCAGCGTGGCTCCGATGGTCCCAGATGATCTCCTCCCCATGGAGCCTTGGGTCTTTTTTTTTTTTTTTTTTTGTGGTACCAGGGATCGAACTCCCAACCTCATGCTTACCAGGCAGGTGCTTATGCCACTGAGCTAAATCCCCAGCCCTTAAGATTATTATCTAGTGCTTTTCTACTTTTTTTTTTTTTTTT